>JAVJIF010014824.1:0-69290 GCA_038442645.1 Agave tequilana
TCGTTCAATGAGAGACTTTTTCTGGTCCTTGAGGCGTTGAATGACTCGTTGGCGCACTTTCAACCTCAGCAAGGCTTGTACCCTCAACTCTTCTTCTGATAAAAGCTTCTTTACAGCAAGCCACACGTCTAAAAAAGTTCTTCAGTGGTTGTCTTTGTGATCGGATTGCTCTACATCAAGACAACAGAACTTCTTCCTCTCCTCTTGAGAACAATGGTGTTCCTCGAGGTTAAAATATAGTGGAATATTTTGATTCCACCCGACCAACTAGGCACGAAAGGCATTCTCCTGCACAAGGTCGTGATCCTTTGCTTAGTGGAAGATTTTGTTCCAATGAGCGTGGGTTTCTCATTTCTATCACTTCCTTGAATAAGATTGGTGAAGGGAGGATCCAAGACCGCACCAGTGATGTCCTCTTTCCCGTGACCTTCAAGTGAATCGTGCTCATTGTTGTCACTTCCTTGAATAAGATTGGTGAAGGGAGGATCCAAGACCATACTAGTAATGTTCTTTTTCTCATAACCTTCAAGTGATCATGCTCGTTGCTATTACTTCTTTGAACAAGATTTGTGAAGGGAGAATCTGAGATCATACTGGTGCATCATGTCTAACATTATCCAGGTACAAATCAATAATACTCCAAGGATGTCCAGATCTGACCAAGCCACTTATAGTTTGCATTGTACAGATCCTCCTCGCCCTCATTGATACTATCTCTAAAAAGGAACTCTGACTTTCTGAGTAGTTGCCGATCAAGCGAGCTTGTCATTCCTTATTTGTTTCGATGAATGTAGCGATTGTCTTCCACAGGTCAAAGAGGACAGTGGAGTCAGCACTGTCAACGTAGCCAAGGCTTGTGAAAAGTGAAAACCTAGGGTCAATTTTACAAAGACAAAAATATGTCAAAATATTGAAACTCAAATGTAAGGCTCAACACATGGGACCCGCGTCCAATGGTTGAAACACTAGGCTCACATGAAGCCCGTACCTGAACTCCAAACTTAGAAAATGTCTAAGTCTTGAATGTGAATCTTATAATGAACAAAACTCGCGTTTAAGATCTCAAAATGTGAAGCACGCTAGGCTCACATCCAAAATCTGAAACGCGAAACTCGTTAGGACGCGAAAATCACATCAACAAGATCAAAAATAAAAGATCGCCAAATCCGCGTTCTGCTCATTAATGTGAGAGTCGCGTTTACAAATCGAACACAGACTCATGAATCCTAAATCGACTGTCTAACTTCAAAAGAAACTTTTACAGCTTTAGAAAGAAGTTAAAAAGACAGTGTCTTATCCTGTATGACAATGGCGAAAGCCATTCCCTACCTGAAGAAGGACCTTTTGGGAAGGAGTGTCATCCATCATGTCTACAACAATAACAGTACCAGAAGAGGAAGTGATGTTCTTTGACTTGGATGATCTTTGAAGAAGATTGCGAAAAAAATTAAAGCTTTGGTTCATTTGAAGGCTCCAAAACTTTTAAAGTTCTTCAGATACGGGCCTGAGAAAATAGACAGTTAAAATGAATGACTATTAAGAGACCCTTAGCCTTTTTATAGGCCCACCAATGACCTTAGTTAGCAGCGTGAACCTCAAAGCCCTTCTTAAAAGCCCCTAATGACCTTAATTCACAGCGTGAATCTCAAATCTAATCTGAGCAAGACACGTGTCTAACAGAATATTTGAGATTAATGTACATCATGCCCGAAAACTCTCAGTGACCTTTAGGTCCCAACCTAGACCCGCATTCTGTTCATCAACGTGAGAAACACGTTTACAAATCAACGTGGACCAATGAGATCCGCCTTGATTGTTAAACTTCAACAGAATTTTTGAAACTTCAAAAATAAGTTAAGAGATGATGTCTCTTCCTGTTCTAATGGTGAAAGCTATTTAACTTATCGAAAATGGGGGCTTCCTAAGAAGAAGAACCACCAACAGTGGTCAGCGCAGCGGTAACACTCGAAGAAGCACTGGTTTGCTTGGGTTTTGGAGCCATCTCGATGGTGAAATCTTTGAAAAGATTGGAAAAAAGCTTGAAACTTTATGGGTTCAAAGAAAGCTTAAGAGCTCTTCTGATCTTCAGATGCGGGTCTGATCGAAGATGATGAACAGTCAAAGTGAATTAACTGTTGAAAGATTCGGGTATTTTATAGGCCCTTCAGTAGCTGACATATGCGGTGTGTGTCCCCAGCTAAATCTAAGCCAGTCAAGCGTCTAACGCGACACCCGCGTCCACGTCTGGAAGCATTCAACGTGATCTTTACATTTTAAACTAAAAGCTGCATCTCTATAGCAATTGAGAGCCGCGTCTCGATAAAATTAGGAGTTGTATCTCTACAACAATTGAGAGTCAAGTTTCTATAACAATTGAAAGTTGTTTCTCAACTTCATTGAAACTCGCATCTGCATGACAATTGTGTCTATGAGGGCGCGATCTCTCACATACAAGGAGTATGTCCCTGCTTCTGCAATCAGTTCAACAATATACTGGCAAAAGTAATCGACAACTCTACTGGTTCAATAGTACATTGACAAATAAACCAGATTTCATAACAAGTGCTAGACTGAGTTTCTAAGACACTTGTGATGATTTTTCCTAGAGACTTCAAGGAATTCAATAGTATACTCACGAAGAGCACAATCCAGACAGAATCCAACTCAGGACATCTCAAAAGATTATCAGTCCAATATGTGAGCCCAAAATCAACTGAAGTCCAAAGTATTTTGAAATCCGTCCTAGTCAATTATGGAGTGTGGAAAGCTTTAGAGGGGGTTCTGTTAATTGTCTAAAAATCATTAAAGAGAAGCATCAGACACGAGCCTCCCAACGCGAACATCGCGGACTTCGTGTCCAAGAAGAAACGCGAACATCAAACATAGGTCAGAGGAACCGCACTACTAACTTCAAATACAGGTCTGAGCAACTCCGCGTCTTATCTCAAGCACAGGTCTGAGGAACTCTGTGTTTCACTTCAAACGTGAGTCTGAAGAACCTTGCGTCTCACTTCAGACTCGAGTCTGAGAAACCTCCCATCTCACTTCGAACGCGGGTCTGAGCAACTCTGCATCTTATTTCAAGCGCAAGTTTGAGCAACTCTGTGCTCCACTTCAGAGCAGGTCTGAGAAACCATGCGTCTCGCTTCAAAAGCTGGTCTGTGCAATTTTGCGTTCTAACTGAGGCGACCGCATCTAAACAATCAATACGAGGTTCGCGTCCAGCGCGAGATTCCCATTTCTGTTATAACTGATCCTCATTACTGGGTTAATTAACTTCCTATGTAATGTGAAAGTTAATCCCCATTATGAAAAACTTTTAGGGGATAATAATACCCCTATGATTCTCTATAAATAGCCTAAGGAGCTATGATGGGGGGGACTCTTTTTTGAGCAAAGAGGGCTTTTGAAGAGGAAGCCAGAAAAGAGAGGAGAAGCTTTTGCTTGAGAGCTGAAAATTCTCAACCTAAAAGTATCTTGCTTTCCTCCTGCTCTTCCAAAAAGGAGAGATCAATGGACTCTAAATACTTAGTGTGTTAAAATAGAGCTCCCTTCTGATTGATCTTTGAGGGCGTCCCAATGAGAAGCTTGACATTCTGTCAGTCAACAGAGAACAAGAATCACTCTCCATCGCCACATGAAGAATCCAGCCTTAAACAAAGCAAAAACCAGTTATTCTCCCATCTTTTGTAACCAGAATTGTTCCTTTGTAGCTTTTTAGCCATTCAAAGAAACTTTACATCGTGCATACCTTTTTGACCAAATAAAGATGGGAGAAAGGGGTGATATTTTTGGGGAGTACGGTGGAAGGTAGAAGAAAGGAGGAGAAGAGAAAAGAAGGGAAAAAAGAAAAGGAAAGGAAAAGAAAGAAAAGGAAAAGAAAGAAAAGGAAAGAAAAAAGAAAAGAAAAGAAAAAGAAAAGGAAAGAAAGAGGAAAGAAAAAAGAAAAATAATGCAGGGAAATTACCGGGGCTCACGTTGAGTGTCAGGACCGGGATTAAAACCAAATATCAATAATAAATACAGGTAAACTATGAAAAATATGGGCAAAAATCAGGCACATATCTGGGTATATATTCCAAGAACAGGTTGTTACAAACTATCCACCTTACAAGAATTTCTTCTCGAATTTTGATAAGGCGGAGAGGAACACAGGGTGAAGATGATGAGAAAATTACCAACTCAAGCTATGAAAAATTGGGGGTAACACCCCCCGATAATGTTTTCCCATTCCCAAGTGCCTCTCTCGAAGCATACCTATTCCAGGATACCAACACTAATGGTGTGGTCTTATTTTTCAAAGTCTTAATACTTTTGTCCAATATGGTCATCGGCTGCTCGGCATACAACAGGTTCGGCTGCAATTCCAACGACGAGTGATCTAGCACATGACTCTCTCATCTGTGACATATCTTCTAAGCTGTGATATGTTGTTGTGGATTTCTTCCAGAGATGATGGTAAAGCTAGTATGTAGGCCACATCCCCTACTCGTTCCAAAATTTCAAATGGACATGTATACCTTAGACTCCATTTTCTGCAAACACCAAGTCCGATCACTCCTTTATTCGAAGATATCTTCAAGAACATATGTTCCTGTTTCTTGAACTCAATGGTCTTTTATTTGTGTCTGCCTAACTTTTCTGCCTACTCTGTGTTGCCTGAGTTGTTCTCGGATAGTCCTAACCTTGTTTACTGCCTGAACTATGACTTGCGGTCCCAAAAGTCTTCTCTCACCAACTTCAACCCAGCACAATGGTGACCTGCATTTCCTGCTATATAGGACTTCGAACGGTGTTATCTTGATGCAGGCCTGATAGCTGCTGTTGTAGGAGAATTCTGTCCAGTGTAAATGATCTTCCCACGATTCTTTGAAGTCAATCATGCATGTTTTCAACATATCTTACAAGATCTGATTAGTTCACTGAGATTACCCCTCTATCTCTAGATGATAAGATGTAAATTTCAAACGGGTCCCCAAGCTCTCATATAGGCTTTTTCAAAAACGATCTGAATCTAGTTTCGCTGTCCAATACAATACTAGTTGGGACTCCATGTAGCCGAATTATTTCCTTCATATACTTGTCTGCCAGGAGCTCTGTAGACTGTCTTACATTGAATGGAATAAAACATGATGACTTTGTGAGACGCTCAATGATCACCCATACTTCATTATTTCCTTTCGGAATGCGGGGTAGAGATGTGATGAAATTCATAGTAATATGTTCCCACTTCACTTTTGGAATTGGCAAGGGTCGAAGGAGTCTTGCTGATCTCTAATGTTCTGCTTTCACTTATTGGCATACCAGACATTTCACCACACACTGGGCAATCTCTCTCTTCATCACGTTTCACCGAAAGTGTTGCTTCATATTCTAATACATCTTGGTTCCACCTGGATGTATAGAGTTGGCTGAACTATATGCTTTGGCTAAAACTTACAATCTAATCTCCCCCTAGGGTACACAAATTCTGCTACCAAAGTAGAGCGCACCATTTATGAATGCGAACATCTGACCTTAGCACAGCTTTCGCTTGTTCTCTAAATTTCTATAGTCTGGGGTCTTCTTTTTAGGCTTCTCTGATTTTTTTTTATAATATGGGCTAGATCTGAAATGCCATAACTGGTTTTTCATACTGCCATTAAGTCAAATCGTACCATTTTCTTGAGTAGATCCCTCTGTTAAGAGAGTTATATTATTATAAAATCTTCATGTTTCCTACTTAGGGCATCTGGCAAAATATTAACCATACCGGGATGGTACTGTAGGTCCACGTCATAATCTGCCATCAGGTTAAGCTACCGTCTCTACCTCATGTTTAACTCCTTCTGGGTGAAAACATATTTCAAGCTCTTGTAGTCGGTGTAGATTAACACTTTATATCCCAGTAGGTAATGCCTCCATATCTTCAACGGAAATATTACTACTGCCAATTTTAAGTCGTGCGTCGGGTAATTCCTTTCATGTGGCTTCAACTGTCTAGACGTATAGGCAATAATGTGTTCGTATTGCATCAACACACATCCTAAGCTTTCTCAGACGCGTCACTGTAAATAACCATTTCTCCTATCCTCGAGGGTGTCTTAAAGATTGGTGTTGTGATTAGCTTGCTCTTCAACTTTTTGAATGAAGGTTCACACTCCTCAGTCCACACATACTTTTCCCCTTTCTTGGTGAGCTTGGTTAACGGGTTGCAATCTTGGAGAAGTCCTGTACAAATATTCGGTAGTATCCAACTAGCCCAATAAAACTCTTAATTTTTGTCGAGGACTTCAGAAATTACCAGTCTTTTTTTGCCTAATTCCTACAGGGGTCCACTGAGAATCCTTCCTTAGAGACTACGTGACCCAAGAATGCTATACTCTCCATCTAGAATTCACACTTGCTCAGTTTGGCATGGAGCTGCTCTTGTTGAAGGGTCTGTAGTACAGTTCTCAAATGTTCTATATATTCTTGATTAAACCAAAATGTCATCGATGAAGACCACAACAAACTTGTTCAGGTAGGGTAAGAAGATGTGATTCATCAGATCCATGAAAATTGTGGGCTGATCGGGGTAAAGCCGCGCACGAAAAATATATGTTTTGAAATTAGAAGTTAAAATGTGTATGCTTTGGCTTCCTTGATACTTCCGTTATAGCATAGAGGCTAAAATAAGTTGAATCCACAAGGACGAGAGGTGATAGAAGTTTTACTGGAATGTTCACGTTTCTGTTAAAAGTTCTTCAATGTTTTAAAAAAAGAAAGGAAGAAATAAAGAATGGAAAGAGAAGAGGACGGTAAAACACGCAGAAGCGGGAAACATAGAAAAGATTGTATTTGAAGTTTTTAATATATTTCTAAAATAAAGTGAAACGAAAGAAAACTCATGGCTACTAACTACTAATGACTCCACCAACACGCTAACCTCTTAGTGATAGTTGCCTCGCATGTATCATTGGCCATCACTAGTTCTTGGTTCAAGAGCTTTTCAAAGCATGACCCATATATTAACTCATCACATCCAAACTCAACAAAACAAGAGAAAGATACACTAAACCATCAAAACTAAATAAGAGTAAGCATGGAGTAAAGTAATGTTAGCTTGTTAGAGAGTTAGGATTTTAGAGTGTTAGAACCATCATCATGATCCATCAATGGCTCTTGCAAGAGCAAGGCCAAGTAAAGGCTATTAGATTCGTGGGATTATCAAGTAAGATGTACATTAGTTAGTGATTAGTAGTTAGTTGCCATGAGAGAAAAGATTAGCTAAATATGTAAAGGAGTTAGAGAAGAAGCAAATAGAAATAAAGGAAGAACCTTTCATAGAGTGTCACCCTCCATTACAAGAACTTTCTCTTTTATCCTATGATCACTCTCGTTCCTATTATATGATCTATCAAATGGAAAATACAAAAGAAGAAGAACAACAACTAATCTAAACTACCCTAAACTACAACATGGAGAAGAACCTACCCTAACTTTCTGTATATCCTCGCTGAAGAACCCAGGGGGCATTTATAGGCACCAGGGAAAGGGGCCAGGGGCCAACCCCTTGCCCAACGCACGAGCGCGGCCGCGCACGTATTGCTGCGAAAACGCGGATATGGCCTCGTTTCCACGGCCATAGAGTGGCTGCGCAGGCTGCGCCACCTGCTGCGCAGTCCAATCTTGTCCCCCTGTTAGTGCAGATCCCAGTTTCTGATTTTGGGCCCCTAGTTTTGACGAATCAGCTCTCCAAAGTCAATGGATATATTTTAGGAATTTAATCACCCTTTAAATGGTGATTTAGGGTCTTCTTCTTCATTGCACACCATAGACCTAGAAACATGCAAGAGAGGTGTTATTAGCAGAATTTAATATTAAATAAATGTGAAGATGTGATATGAAATATGCAGTTTTAGAGACTAATCACACCCCCACACTTATCTTTTGCTCGTCCCGAGCAAAACAAAAACTAAAGAAATTATTATACTACTTTTGCAGGTGACGCGATTGCACTGAGCATGTGCAACAAGCCGTTAAACCTCTAGGTTTCCCCTAGAGGAGCTTTGTCTCCTGAAGGTTTTTAGCAGATTACACCCACAAAATCTATAAAGAAAGAAATCAAATGATAGTATTTTGAAAACGCATTTTTGAAATAGAGAAAAGTGTTGAAGTATTTTTGCTAAAATATAAGTGATCCAAGGTCAGAGGTTAACCCGAAATTATTCTTCCTTAAACTAAGCTGAAATGCAAAATCTTGTTATAAATTAAATGTAAGAATTTAAAGCTAAATTGATTCCTTGATCTTTCATAAAACTCTTAAAAAAATATGCACTTTGTGAACTGTGAAGATTTTTGGGATATCGACTCAAACCTTCATGCCATTGATTTTTGTATATTTATTTTTTTCTTTTTTTCTTTTTTCTTCCTTTAGTTTTCTTAGGCTTTCTTATCTCCCGGGTAGTGAGCTTTTATTCGGTGACTCCTAAACCAGATGATCTTAGGGCATCAGATGAGAAAATATCCCTCGGACTTAAGGGCTCGAGTAAACAAGACCACAAAACTAAATGGGATTATTTTATTTTTCTCCACCTTTTTAGGTGTGAATAATCATGCTTATGAGGCATAATTACCAACTTCAATAAGTAGTTATTATTATCATTATATATATATTATATAATATTTAATATATTTTTTATGGAATTTTCAGTCTTTATTTCAGTCCCAAAAATTGTGTAAGTGTGAAGTGCATAAATCTAAGTAAAAAAATTCAATATCAAATTATCTTTCCAATCTTACTTCCTTATCCTAGAATTTAAACCAGATCTATTATTTTGACCTAGTTTAAAAATTCATAATTTTAGGTGTCCTTATTCCTAAGATAATCTTAATTTTCTTAAAAATAGATCAAAACTATTTCTGTTATTTCAAAAAGTTTTGTAAAAGAAAGAAAAGATCTTTTTTTTTATATAAAAGAAAATTTTAAAAATCTCCTAAAAGAAGTGCAGAAGAAAGAAATGTAAAACTACCTATGTTAGTAACCCTCCCCCACACTTATCCCATGCGTTGTCCTCAATGCATCGTGAATGTGTATATACATGAAACAAATGGAAAGTGAAGAAAAATTACCTCATGGTGGTGGCTCCGGTGGTGGTCTGATTAGGCCAAACGTTGCTACCCAATCAAGATAATGTGGATCTTCCTGAAACCCACCAGTGACCTCTCTAATACGACCCAGTAATATGTTGGAGAACTGTAGGATCATATTGAAAAAATTACCTCCATCCAATTTTTATGTTTCAAAAATAATTATTGAGTCATTTCTTCAACATTCTTGTCCAAAAATGAAGTGTGATTTTAAGAGATGATTGATTTGGACTCAAATGGAACAGGAACAAAACTGATATCGACTCGGAAATTTGACTCAGATCAAGTCGAGAGTCAACAATGAGAGTCGAAATTGGTTCAAAAATAGGGTTCAAATCAAAGAATTTAGGTTCACATAATTTTCCCATTAATGAAGTGTGATTATAAGATATTGGTGATTCAATTTCATGGTGTATGGGTACAGGATTCAATGTAGACTCCAGAATAGAGAATCTGGTAAAGATACCGACGTCATTGTTGAATGAGGTTCAAGATCACTTTCAAGCTCAAGTTCAATTTTAGGAAAAGGATAACGTGCCAAAATGTCAAGGTGGTTGTAGCACCCCGTTCCCGGGATACGTACCCTGATACGTGTCCCAAATTTTTGCGACAGTATTGTTCAATTTTCTTTCAGTATTTACTTTTGGGTTGTGATTACTTATATTAGTGTGTATCGGATCTAGATTCTCAGATCTAGAGTAAGCCCTGACCCGGACCGAGAACCCGGTACCAACTGATAGCCCGATTTGACTTTCTGGTAGTCTGATTTGATCGATTTTAGTTTCAGAGACTGTTTTCTAATATTTTAGATTTTTCATAATTTTCTAAATTTTCCGAAATTTTTCTGCAAAATCTCCAAAACCGGTGTCGATCGGCATCGCTGACTGATTCCCGGAGTTTTAGTTTTCAAACGGGTTTGAATTTTTCAGAAACGGCTTTCACAGTACTTCTTAGAATTCCATTTTCTATTTAAATACATTTTGAGATTTTTCTAAATTTATCAAAATTTGACCGATTCTGATGTGGCTGGTATTGCCGGAAGATTCCAGAATTTTTAGTTTGAAAACTACATCGAATTTCTTGAATCCGATTTCACCGTGTATTTTAGAATAATATTTTCTATTTTTGAAAATTTTTTGAAACGTTTCTAAAATAGTCAAATTTTCGCCTTATTTAAATAATAATATTTTTTACCGACGATTTCTTTTCTTGCTTTCCCTCCTCTACTCCCCTACTTTATACTACCAGAAATTATAATAATAAATAATTAGTTAATATAAAAATTTAAAACTATTTTATTTTCTTTCTTTCTTATTTTTTAATTTTCTTTCTTTTCTTTCTTTTTCTTTTCTTCACTTTGATTTCTCCCCCCATAATTAACGGCTTGATCCTTGCCAAGCCGCCCGCTACCGCCGACAGCAGTAGGGCTGCTGCCGCAGCCCTATCACCCCTCCCCTAACCATCAATTCAATCCATTCCTCTCATCCTCTATTAAACCATTTCATTCTCCATTTTCAACACAAATCCAAATCAAAAAAAAAAAAAAACCAAGCTTCATCTCCTCAAACCACATAACCCACTCACGCATCACCATGGCTGCCGCCTCCACCTTCACCACCACCGCCTCCGGCCACTCCTAGGCCCCCAACCAACTCCCCAACACCTCCTCTTCACACCACCACCTCCTTCAACCACCAACAACCTCCACCACCACCAATTTCACCAAAACCCACCTCCATTGACACCATTTCTTCTCCAAAATTCACCATCCCCTCCACCAATTTCTCTACTCCAACCAACCCAACAACATCTCCTCCTCCTCCTCTGACTCCCCACCACCTCCAATCATCACCACAACCACCACCACCACCATCTTCCACCACCACCAAAACAACAACCACAAACAACCAAACACCCCACACTCTACTTCCCTCCCCTTGGGGGAGGCGCGCGCATGCCCAGCACCACCGGCGGCGGCGGCGGTGCCCGCCGGCCGCCCACCCCACTCCCTCCATTTTCTTCCTCCTTTCTTTCTTAATTCATTCTTTCTTTCTTTTCATTTCTTTTCTTTCCCTAATATAACATTCATATTTCCCTCATTCTAAAAATACCCCTCCCCTCATTCCCTTATTACTTCCCTTTAATTACAACTCGACCCCCTTTCATTTTAATTTCTATTTTCCTTTTAAAAACACCATATTTTCTCTTTCTTTCTCTCTCTTCTTCCTACAACTTTCCCTCTCCTCTCTCTCCTCTCTCTTCTCTCTACTATTTATATAAATATTTTTAATTATATATTTTAATATACAACTACGGGCTAGTGAATTCCTCATGCGGATCACCGATTTCCCGGATTTTTAACCGGTATTTCACCCCGGTTTCAGGCGAGTACTTATTATTAACTTAAACATAATTACTCTTGTATTTATAACATGATATTCATATGTGAATATTTTAACATGCCTAAAACTTACTACTGTAATTTTTCGTACATGACTCCTTGTTATGCATGTCACCGGTACCCGGTATTTACACCAGCACTTGGCATGCTATACCTGATATATGATTTATGACACCGGCACTCGGTATTTACACTGGCACACGGTATTTACACTGGTACTTGCTATGCTATATTTAACACATGATACCTTTTGCTATATTTGACATATGATACCCAACACCGGTACTTGCCATGCTATACTTATCACTTGATATTAGACACCGATACTTGATATGTCACACTTAACACCTGCTCCTGACACACGGTATATGATATGCTTTCATGTGGTACAAATACCTAGACCTGACATCGTGACTCTTGACCGGACACTACCACCCCTGATACATGTATTATATGACACATTCATGACTATTACTTTTACGGGGACTTGGCATGACTATTATATTATTACCAGATAATTGGTACTCCTGAACTCCTGTACTCCTGTATTCTTGAACCCCTGAAATAGGGAGGCTCCTGACATTACTCCTGATGCTATACTCCTATTGATCCCCGTAATAGGATAACCATGAATATAAGATTACTGTGAATACTTTGTGGACATTATCACAGGATAAATTATAATAATTAGACAACTTACACCGGGATGGGGGAAACTGATGAGTACCGATATAGTGTCCATGTTTATGATGGTCTTATAGTAACGCGCGGCCATGTACTTGGATTCGACCTGGAGGCCACCAGGCGCTTCCGTGGGGTGTACTGGCACCCCTACTCCCTTGCCTGCCGGTTGTACCATAAGCCTCTGGGCCTATTCCTGTGGGAGCGGTGACATCCTATTCCTGTTCGGGCGTACAATAAGTCCCGGTACCTAGCGGTACGTTCCGGCTCAGTACCGAATACTCCTTGACCGTTGTCCAGAGCATGTACGAGACCCATTCTAAGCATGGTTCGTCGATCCCCATCAGTTTCCAACAACTTACTCTCGGATCTGTATGCTGAGGTATGGGGATAGGACACATACCGACGTATACAAATCAGATAAGTCTTAATAATTTAATAATAACATGTTCCTAATATATGACTAGCTATACTCTTGGTTTATACTGCTCACCACTTAGACGTATGTTATCTGGTAGGATTACTTAATTACTTCCATACTACTTTATTATTATATTGTGAAGGTAAAGATGTTGGCCCAGTGGCCTTCCACTCTAGTTTTGATGATGATTAACTCATGTAGTTATGTGTACTAATAATCTTGTGATTTTAGTTTCAGATCATTTAACCAAGATATTAGTTGGTGATTGCTTCAACAAAGGAGTTTTGAAGCCTTTTACATGGTGATTCCAGAGCCCGAGCAACAAGATCATACATAGCACTCGTTGGAGTCAAGCTCGGTGGATCACGGAGTTTTGGATCGAGTCGACTTGAAGATGGAGATCGTCAAGAAGACTTAGGTATCCTATTTTAGTTTGTGTTTTAGATCCATGTGTAAAGATTAGATAGTGTGATATGCTCAAGTTCACAATACACACACGTTTTATGTTTTAGATATTGATTTTTCGGTTTTTGGTTTAACCGATATTGGTTTTCATGAATAGTTAGTATCAATACAAGTTTATATGGTTTTATGTATATTAGATATGTTCTATATACATACATGCTTAACTTCCTAGACAAACTTATTTTGATATGCCTATTCATGAGGTTTTGTGTTTTGGTATTTTCAATAAAACATATTTTTGGAAATAAAAGACAAAAAATGATATGTATATATTTCATGTATATTGGATTTCTATCCATATGCATCATGCTTTAAAATGCTTAAGTATCATGTTTTTGTATTTGGATAAGGTTTGGACAAAGTTTATTTGAAAAGTCTAAGTTTGGAAAAATACAGGTTTTGATTTTCGGTAATTTTTTCATAACACAAAAATGGTTCATAATGTTTGATATTTGTGTTAAAATTTTTATCACATGTTTATATATCATATATTATGTTAGAAACTATTTTTGTGGATTTTTAAAAGATTTATGGGAATTTTTAGAATATTTAAAAACCCAATTTTCTGACCCAGAACCATGCTGCCAGGCTCTGGCGGTCGACCGGCCGATCGACCGGGACCAAAAGTCGGTCGACCGGGTCGGTCGACCGACGTGCACAGCCTTGTGCACGTTGGCCAGGTTCATGGCAAGGTGGGCAGTCGACCGGGCGGTCGACCGGTTTCTTCCAACGGTCTTAAATATGACCGTTGGCGGTCAACCGCCGGTCGACTGCCAGCCGCCAGGACTGACAAACAGTCCCAACGACTAGTTTTTGTTGGTGGGCTATTTAAGCCCCATTCCTTTGGGATTTTTGATAAGTTTTTGAAGAAGAAAATTTGCCTATTCTCTAGTATTTAAATCAAGTTTTCAAAAGTGTTTTAGATCAAAAAGATTTCATCTTTACTGTTTTCAAGGGTTGAAAAATTCAAAGAAAAATAGGTTTTTGGGATATTGCTTTAGATCTTCATTTCTATCATATTGCAAGTGCTTTCCCAAGGATTTTTCTTTGTTATTTGATTTCCACTTGAGCTATATCATTCTATCCTATTCTATAGGATCATTTATTTGTGGGAAAAGGATTTGGTTTGTGGTTGAAATACACAACTTGTTGTACCCTCCTTGATTTGTTGTATCCCTCTTTCGTAGAGGTTGATTGGAGTGGTGATTTGATCCCTCTTTGGTAGAGGTTGAGATTGTGATTTACTCCCTCTTGGTGAGGTGGAGTTGGTTGGTGTTTGTATCCCTCTTCGGTAGAGGTGGATTGTGCTTGTATCCCTCTCGGTGAGGTGGATTTGGTTGCATTGTTGGAGTTCGGTACTCCGGTCTTCGGTAGACCATTTGATTACCTCGGTGGAGGTTGTATTGGTTGAGAGAGGAGTTCGGTACTCCCGGTTGTATTTGCAAATCCTCGGTGGAGGTTCCCTCGGTGGGAGTCCTAGGTGGACAAGTTAGTGGATTAGAAATCCTTCTCGGTGATGGCGGGGACGTAGAGCTCGTGCTCGAACCTTGAAACATATCTTGTTGTTTGCGTTTGATCCATTGACTCTTTACTCTCTCTCTCTCTCTTTACATTGTGTTGTGCATTGCATCATTCATATTGCTATATCATTTATATGCTTGTGTTGTGCCTTGCATTGATTCATATTGCCTATATCTATATACTTGGTTGTGTTTGCTTGTATGCCTCACTTGTGCCAAACCACGAGAGCTTCATATAGCGCCTCAACTCTTATTCAGAGGAATCAAGAGGAGTTAGTCCAGAGCCCTTCACGGGGAATTCGGCTATACTTGTTGGTTGCACAAGTGTAGTTGCAAATTAGTTTTAATTTCCGTATTTAGTTCATTAGATTAGCTGTACACCTATTCACCCCCCTCTAGGTGTACTTACAATTGGTATCAGAGCCTACGCTCCTGATATTTGGTTTAACCACCTAGGAGTGTGATCTTGGTTAGCTAGTCTGCATTTGCATTTGCACATATATTTGTTTGCACACACTCATGGATTGCTTGTCACCTCCCATGCTCGATGTCTCCAATATTGACATGTGGAAATTTAGAATGTCCATGTACCTAAAAACCCTAGGCTTGCATGTTTTTCCTTGCCGCTACCAAGAAATGCTATCTTGGTAACCGCAATCATATAGGGGCAAATACACTTGCCCTTGAGGCTATTAGAAGCACGCTTAAGAAAGATTATCTTATGCTTGTTTCTAACTTTGATTCTGCCTTTGCAGTGTGGAATAAGTTGACCACCTCCAAGCTTCAATTGCCAATCCAACCGGAGGATGAATCTAGTGGAGAATCCGAGTCACAATGCTTAATGGTCCAAGGGAATGACTCCCTTGAGGTATCTTCGGAATCTCAATTAGATTGTAATGATGCTAGTTCTTCTTGTGATGATTATGTGGATCCTAATGCCTTAAATGAAGAACTATCCATTGTTTGTGAAAAACTTTTAGAAAACATAACCTTTTGAAAAAGAAGACTTTTGCATTAAATAAGGAAAAGAAAATTTGTCTTCTAAACTTGATTTAGTTTTGCAAAAGAAGGTGGAGATTTCTAATGAAAGAGATTCATTGAAATCTAGACTTGATCTTGTCCTAAAAGAAAATGAGATTTTGAAAAATAGAAATGATTGTAATGATGTTTTGAAGAAAAATAAAGTTTTAACTTCAAAACTTGATTTTGTTATAAAAGAGAATGATTCTTTGAAAATAAAAATTGTTTCTATTTCAAAGGATTTAGAAGTATGTTTAAAGAAAAATGAATCTTTACAAAATGATATAGATACACATGTTTGCCATGCTAGTGTAGTTTCATCTAGCTCGCCTATTGCATGCTCCACTTCTTCTTTAATTAAAAATGATATATCTATGCTAAAGAAGAATATGGATTGTTTGGGCTCCACTTTGAGCCATTGTGTTTCCAGCCATACACGTTTGGAATCTTTGTTTCGAAAGAAACAAGTTTCATCTTTGCATGCACACCCTCCACGGCATACACATGCTACTCACGGTCACAACCATCACATGTATGCTCATGTGTACACTTGTACACATTGTGGACGTAAGGGCCACCTTACTAGATTTTGCTATGATAGAATACATGATGAAAATTTAGCAAATAATTTTGTTTGGGTTAGGAAAGGGACTAACCCCCATGGACCCAAAAGTGTATGGGTACCAAAGACCACCCCTATTGTATTTGATGTAGGTGTGGGCTCTCACATGACGTGAGAGCGATGGTGCCTTGAAGTGGATGCGTTCCGAGCTTCATGTGGACTATTTGGATGCATCACTTTCAAGGATGTTTGGTAGGAGGACCACCTTGTTTTGGAGAACTAGAGAGGTGCCTTCATCGGTTTTGGTATGGATCTCTAACTCCCGTTTATATTTACATGCCTTCATATCATTATTTATAGCATGTTTTGATGTTTATAGATTATTATGATTATGCCATGTGAATTAGATTAGTGATATACATGTTAGTTATTTGAGACACCCATGTTTAATATGGATCTATATCTATGTGTTCTCACCTTGTTTTTAACTAATATTTATGTCCTATATCTATGCACATGCATATACATAATGATCATATGGATGTTTATGACCTTTGTTTTAGATGCGTCATGATTTGATTACATGTTTAAATGTTAGTTTTCATTAAAACTAGGATATATACTTGTACATATAATGGGCCACAAATAGATCATTATATGTTTGAGCTTGAACGCTTATTTGTACCCATTAGATGTGCTAGTATAATCTATTTTTGATGATTCATGTATTTGACTTGTATTCCCATTTTTGAACATATTTTATGATCATGTGTTTTCACTTCATGTATATGTCCATCTTGTCTAAACTATTGATTATACATATACATCCTTTGAGCCACGTGCCTTAATGCATATACATTTGTGGACTCGTTATGTTTTGGATATGTATGTATACTTTAGTTTATACTTGACATACATATGCCTTGAAGAAATCGAGTTTTGATGATTTTCATGTTTTGAGGAATATTGAGCTTGAATGTCTAATTCATGATTATTTGTGTCACATAACACTTGTACACTCACTTCATTTAAATGTTTCTCATGATTATGTTTTCATGAGTATGTATGGGCTTTATGGATTTTGAGTGTTTTAGTGATCATGTGATTTACATAGTTTCATAAAAAATAATTTTGTTTTATTCCTTACTTGAAGGATTTCGTACTAGTTTACAAGTTTTTCATTTAACTAGTTCGTATTCTTCATTATGGTAGAGCTTTCAAACTTACTATATTTCTCAAACCTATTTTGAAAACCCCTACCTTCCACGGGCGGTTGGATGGGAGTCCATGCCTTGTATGCTTTTATTGAAAATCATTTTAAACATAAGCATGAGTTGGGAGGATAGAAATATGAGATATACACTTGATATTATTGTTGTTTCATTTGGTATCATTGGAATCTTTCAATTGGTATCAATATTGACATTTCTTGTATACTCATATATTTTTATGTATGTATGCTTACATTTCAAAGAGTATCAATTTCGATTGGTATCTAATTTTTCATACATATATAAATTTTGTTTATGGATAAGCTTGAAATTTTAATGACTATCATGTTTTCAATTGATTAGTTTTTTAATTGATATTTTAATAACGATGCATAAGCTTATAACAAATAAAAATTTGATCATCGTTTTAGTTGGTATTTCATAAAGGGGGAGAAAATTTGTATTTTTATCTTTCAATTGGTATTTTGTTTACCGTTGATTTCTACTCCCACACTTTATGTTGAAAATTGATTTTATTTTGATATCATATGCTCTAAATGACAAATACTTACAATTGGTATCATTTTGTATCAAGATGTCCTTTTGAATACTTTCAATTGGTATCAAGATTTTATTTGTTTTCTCAAAATTGGTATCAATGTCTTGTTTACTTTCAAGTAGTATATGTTTACTTTCATTTGGTATCTAAATGTACTACTTTGACACATTTTTAATTGATATCAAATTTATTTTATTGAGAAAATTCGAAATGTTTTAATAAGAAATATGAAAATATTTTGATTTATATTGCCTATATGCAAGGGGAGCTTAACATCTCTTCTACATATAGATTCATGTTGTGTGTATCATATATTGAGGAGCTTGACAACTCTTCTTTATGCGGTACACGTGTGTAGAGGGAGCTTCAAATCTCCTTTTATGCATTGCATATTATGTGTTACGTGAATTAGGGCTTATCATCCTTTCTTCATGTAATGCATATATGTAGGGAAGTTAACTTAGCGTCTTCCTCTTCATGAATGTATATCACATATATCTATTTATTGATTTGTTTGTTTGACCCCTTAGTTAATTCTTTGTTTCGAGCAAAAGGGGAGAAGAATTTATTGATTTGTTTTTACTTTGACCCCTTGTTGATGATTGACAAAAAGGGGAGAAGTGTTTGGTATATATATGCATGTTTTTGGAAAAAGGAGTTATGTTTATGCATATATGTTTTGTGTTTTGAAAATAGGAGAAAAAATATTTCATGTGTTTCATGTTTATCTCCATGCATTTGCATACATGTTTATGATCTTTCATTGCATATTTATTATTTCTTCATATGCATGAGTTAAGGGGGAGCTTCTTTGAAGCTTAACTTTAATCCACGCATATATAACTCCATGAGTTTTGTCATCATCAAAAAGGGGGAGATTGTTGGCCCAGTGGCCTTCCACTCTAGTTTTGATGATGATTAACTCATGTAGTTATGTGTACTAATAATCTTGTGATTTTAGTTTCATATCATTTAACCAATATATTAGTTGGTGATTGCTTCAACAAAGGAGTTTTGAAGCCTTTCACATAGTGATTCCAGAGCCCGAGCAACAAGATCATACATAGCACTCGTTGGAGTCAAGCTCGGTAGATCATGGAGTTTTGGATCGAGTCGACTTGAAGATGGAGATCGTCAAGAAGACTTAGCTATCCTAGTTTAGTTTTTGTTTTAGATCCATGTGTAAAGATTAGATAGTGTGATATGCTCAAGTTCACAATATACACACGTTTTATGTTTTGGATATTGGTTTTTCGGTTTTTGGTTTAACCGATATTGGTTTTCATGACTAGTTAGTATCAATACAAGTTTACATGGTTTTATGTATATTAGATGTGTTCTATATAATACATGCTAAACTTCCTAGACAAACTTATTTTGTTATGCCTATTCATGAGGTTTTGTGTTTTGGTATTTTCAATAAAACATATTTTTGGAAATAAAAGATAAAAAATGATATGTATATGTTTCATGTATATTGGATTTCTGTCCATATGCATCATGCTTTAAAATGCTTAAGTATCATGTTTTTGTATTTGGATAAGGTTTGAACAAAGTTTATTTGAAAAGTCTAAGTTTGGAAAAATACAGGTTTTGGTTTTCGGTAATTTTTCCATAACACAAAAATGGTTCATAATGTTTGATATTTGTGTTAAAATTTTTATCACATGTTTATATATCATATATTATGTTAGAAACTATTTTTGTGGATTTTTAGATGATTTATGGGAATTTTTAGAATATTTAAAAACCCAATTTTCTGACCCAGAACCAAATAGATTTTTTTTAGCAACGAAAGTAAATAGAGGTTGTTGTATGGATTATAAGGTAGTACCGAGTGAGAGTGTAGTAACCCAATATAGACTCTTAATTTTAGATATCCAGATTAGAATTAGATTTAGAAAGATTACATGTAAGTTAGATCCTAAGATTAAGTGGTGGCGGCTAAAAGAAGGTAACTGTTTTGTGGGAGAAAGTTCCTTGTAAAATTTCCTTGAATCAATTGAAAGATTACAATGGATTTACACTCCGACTATAAGGGAGGGAAGATGTTGAAACTTGAATCTCCCCTTTATTTAATGCTGGGTTCTTCAGGTGGCGATGGAAAGTGAATCTTGTTTTCCGTTGACCGGGTGAACGTCAAGAACTTTTGGGGATCTTCTCTTTGGGTGGCAGACGGAGTGACACAGCTCCGATCGACCAAGAATCTTTAGGAGATTATAAGCAAGCTCAACCTGTACGCAGCAAGTTGTTTGAAGAGCTAGACTCTCTTTCTCTTTTTTTTTTGGTGGAAGTCTCGGAGTTTGTATAGCTCACGAGCCAAGTTCCTCTTTTAAGAGTCTTTTTGAATCAACCGACCAACCCCTTCTCAATACCAAGAGGGGTTATTTATAGAGGTTTCAGAGGTGAACGTGCCCCCTAAAAACGCTCCATAATGGGGGTTAACTTCCTCGTTATGTGGGCCGTAATTGACCCCATAACAAGGGCAGTTGCAATTGAGACGCGGGTTTTGACCCTCGCACCTTGGTGCTGCAGTGACGTTGAGATGCAGGTTTCGACCCTCGCGCCTTGATGTTGTAGAGACGTGGGATTCGACCCTTGTGCCTTGATGTTGTAGAGGTGCTGAGACGCGGGTTTCGACCTTCGCGCCTTGGTGCTGCTATGGGCTGAGATGCGGGTTTCGACCCTCGTGCCTTGGTGCTACAGTGGGGCTGAGATCAGACTGTGTCTAGAGTTCTGCTTTTTGATGACTTGTCTTTTAATGATTTTTAGACAGCCTACAGAACCCCCTCCAAAGTTTTCGATATTCCGCAGTTGGCTGGGACGGATTTCAGAATACTTTGGACTCTAACTGAATTCACCCTTCTCGTGATTGGACTGCCAATGCTCCGAGCTTAATCTTGTTTGAAATGTGGCCTTCGTGAGTGTACTGTTGAACTCTTTGAAGCCGTCAAAAATGATCGTGGCGTGTGTCTAGATACTCAATCTAAACCTCCTCGATGCTCTGCGTTTGTCGTTAGTGTACTTTAAACCAGGGGTGGACAGTCGTCTGCTTGTGCCAGTGTACTGTAGAATTGAATTACAGAAGCAAGGACTGAATGCAAGTCCTGTTGACGCAGGGGTCATGTTGCTTTTTAAAGACGCAGTTCTCATTTGGAGTGGGGACGCATCATTAGTTATGCTGCAGAGACGCAATTCTTGTAGGGGTGCGTCTCTTGAGATGAAGACGCGTCTTTTGGGATGAAGACGCAGCTGTCGCTTTGTGAAGTAGACGCGGCTTCGGCCCGGTTGAAAAGACGCGATTTTTCTGTTGAATGCGAATCCGTGCTGTGAGTGCGTTGCCACATGTCCAGTAGAGTTGAGGGGACATCTTCTTTTTGGCGCGCTAATTTCGTGCTACATTAAATACGCTTTCCATGCGTCAAGCAGAGATTAGGCGTCGAGCCAAGCGCCGCGTATCTCTGCGAATCACTGTGCCTATAAAAGGTGACAGTCTTTCAAGAGTTATCATTAGACTCTTCTTCTTCATTTGAACCTCTTAGGGTTAAGAAAACTCGAAGCTTTTTGTTCTTCTCGTTTCTTTCATCCCCAAAACCGATTCCTCGGTCGCAATGACACCAAAAGTTAAGCATACTGCTTCGTCTTCAAAGGCGGTCATTCCTGAGACCCAAATGGGTAGTTCCTCCATACAGGAATCCCCAATTTCAGGTATTCAGAACCCTCGGACTCGGTTTGCGCCATTAAAGGGGATTACAGAGTTCTTTTAACTCTTAAATCCCTTTTGAATGTGAACCGCCAACGCGGGCTCATGCCCGTGTTTGGTCTTCAGGCGCGGTTCTTGAGTCGATAAACAGGACGCAGGTTTGATGACCTCTGCGTCTTTTATCTGCTTGAGTCCGTGCCTGTTTGTTGAACACAGGGCTCCATTGAGCCTTGCGTTTTGGATCCAACACTTAGGATATTTCTAAGTGTGAGGGCTTCAGGCGCGGATTTCTTACAACTCTTGCGTCTTGTGAGATCAGACGCTGGTCTTAATGAATCTTGCGTCTGAGTCCGATACTTAGAAATTTTCATAAGTTCTAGATTTTTAAAACGCGGGCTCCATGCTAGCGATCTTGGGATCTGGATGCAGATTTTGATGATCTCCGCGTCTAAGTTAATTTCTGCGTTTGAGTTGCAAACACTTAATCACTTTCTTTCATATTTCTGATCAAATGTTATTCTCTTTAGCAGTGTGATATTCCTCCAACCCTCTATCCAAAAAGTGTTACTTTCGGGCACGTAGGCAGTGCTGACCACAATCTAACCTTCGTGTTGCAGAAGACTGCTCCTGTGACTACTGATAAGTCGAAGGAGCGAAGGGAGAAGATCTCTAAAGTCAGCATGAGGACCTTCCGGGAAATTATCACCGACAGAGTGTTTGAGACGGATTCGCGCACTCCGTTAAGGAAACCTGTCTTCTTTTTTGGCGATGGCATTGATAACGATAGTAGTGCCTTGCATGACGGTGACTACAAGTGGCTTCGCCAGATAGGGGATAGGAAATTCTTTCTTCCCAATATGGAGAGGATGTATCCCCTATCCTATTTTCAGCACATGTCTGTCTACCGTGCAATGGAATGGGCCCTTACCCGATTTGTCTCCGGTGTCTCTATTGGTATACTAGGCGCCAAAGAACACACTCTGGTGGTCACGGGAAAGTGGTTTTTGGTTTATTTCCCAGATTGATCAGATCTGAGTATCCAATAGGGGAAACCCCTCGCTCGGCACTACCTTCATCAATCAATTCATGAAGGTAAGAGGTGATTTTTCCGTTGATTTCCGCCCGCTCGGGTGGGTCCATTCTTCCGACAAGTCCTGGTGGGGCAAGATGGTGGGATTTGTCCTCGTCGAACTCGGAGCTCTGCTGGAACAGGTGGGGCTGTATCATGCGGTCAGGGCTGTGCAGTATGGCATCCCGCAGAGTTCTCATAATTTCTATGGGATCCTGGAGCACTACAACCCTTTGACTGGGACATTCTTCACTCCGGCAGGAGAGATGGGGCTCGCCCTTCATGAGCTATATGAAGTTTGGGGGCTGGTTATGGGAGACGCCCCTTATGAAGAATATGTTCCAACTTCTGAAGAGCTTCATCTCTTGAAGAAGGAGTGCCCTCAGATATACGAGACCTACTGGGAAGTGTTGTGTCACTTCCATATCTGCGGTCAAATAACCTCTTGGAGGACCAGGGGTGTCAAGCAGATGTCTTGGGCGAGCTACCTGTTTAATGGTATAGCTGAGAAAGATCACTCAGTGACCATTCTGGCTCCTAGTACCGACGAAGAAATCGCTGAGAGGATTGACGCCTCTGTGAGTTCTTACACCACGGAGTCGAATGAAGACACTTTCAAACATGATAAGGTTTTCGAAAGTTTTCATCATCAAGCCCGGGTCCCCATTTCTGACCGGGCGCTACTGGCGGGCTTTCTCATGCTGTGGCTGAAGCGCTGCGTAGTGCCGACACTACCGCATGAAGTGATGGTCGCCGATGTGGTGTACCCAGCGGTCTTGTTGGCCTATGGCAGGTATATCGCCCTCCTTCCAGCAATGGCGACTGGAATCCAAAGTGGGTTACGGGCTCTGGTTCAAAGCCTGTGCAAGGTGGAGGCCATCGTTGACTCCCAAGGTAGACCAGAAGTTGATTCGGAGGGGAGGCCAAGAGTGAAGACCCCTAATCCCAGGATTGAGCTTCCATACACGTACCTGATGGCTTGGTACGTTATGCACTGCCCTTCATTGATGACGCCGGTGTCTCAATCCGAGGTGTTTGTCCCTTTTATGCAGAAGCTGGAGAACTCCAGCTGGCCTTGTTATTATATGTTCAATGTTCGAAAAAGTATTCTGAACATTTCGAACTATCATCTCGATCGCTGCTTCCCCGAGGTTACCGGTGCATCTTATGGGGATAAATTTGCTGACCTTGTGGGACCAGTTGACTTCACAAGGTTGCCATCAGAAGTCTTCTGGTGGCTGATTAATATTAGACCCGGGTATCTGATCTTTCGGTAAGGGAACTCATGCACAATCGAGCCCTATATGCCAAACCGTTTTGCCCGATAATTCGGTTATGATCAACTGTATGTCGGTAATCCCAATGCCAAACTCTCCTTCAGTGGGAATTTGTTTGAAGGTGCTCGGGCCTGGTATTACAGTGTGGCTGGGGGGACAAAAGCTATTTCAGCTTGCCTCACAAGATGCCCACTGCTACACGAGCCTCAACTTCTGCACTTGGTATTTCCAGGCTAGCAAGATGCCTGATTACTCAATAAATCACTCATGTATCAAGAGCATTAAAGCGTCTTATGAGGACAAATTGATGTCCAACAAATGCGCGCGAGGCATGGATGAATACCAAGCAGCTGAGAAAGAGGCAAGAGGGGAGATAGGGGTGGAACCGAGAGCAGCAGCACCCAAGGAGCAGCCTGCTAAAAAGCGTCGACGGGCTGTGTCCAAGCGTCCCCATGGCTCTACTTTCAAAGTTGAGCCTACTCCGAAGAAGGCCAGGAGAGACTCGGGGGCTGAAGCTTCAATGTCCGAGGCCGTCCCTTTTGGTGTTGAGGAGCAGAGGGAGGAAGAAGAGGAGGAAGAAGAGACCCCCTTCTTCGTCCTCGTGGACTACGCAGCAGGGGCCCCGTGATCTTAGAAGAAGGGGAGCTTGCAGATGAACTCGCTACAACTGAAGAGGCGGAGCAACTCGAGGTTAACCAGGTGGGAAGGGATGATGTTGAAATCCGAGGGGTCTCAACTCAGCCAGGGTCTTCTTCAGTTCAAGAGAGGAGGAATGAGGAGCAACAGCCTGGGTCTCCTACTGTATTGATGCCCAGCTCGCGGGTAGTCGATCCCAGCCCTACTACTGGGGTACTTGGTGGCAAGGTCTCGATTGCCGAGGCCTCTTGTGTTGCACTATCGTCTTCATCGTCCAGAGAGTATGAATATTATTCGGGTGATGAAATCGATTTTGGCGATGAACCCGCTCTTCCGGATCTGAGTAAATTCTCGCATATTTCGGAGGAAGAGATACATGGGTGTGACCCTGTGACGGTTTCGCCAATAGCAACAATCGCTGCTACTGAAGGTACTCACGTTGTCTTTTTTTTTTACCCGGCTTCTCCTTTAGCTAGGGAAAGGTTCTGAGGTTTCCTTTTAACTTTTTGCTATAGGTCTGGCCGTTGACAGTGAGGCTGTAACTTCCTCCATATCGAGGAAATGATACAAGAGCTGGCCCAGCAGGAGGGCGTTGAGGCTCCTACTACTAAAATGCCTCAAGAGATGGCAATTATCGAAGTTGGGGAGGCCTCAACCCTACAAGATCTGCCCAGGAATTCGCCATCTTCAAATCCTCAGCTTGGTAAGAAAATACTGATGCATTGAATATCCTCCTTTTCATTATCATGGTTGACATTTTGGTGATTTGCAGAGAGTGCTGAGGGAGCTCAGGTAGAGGATCTTGCGGTTAACGTTGATCCAGAAGGCAATACAATTCAAACCTCACCGAGGAACCCGAAGTGGTCAGGTTTGCTGTTACTTCAGTCACCGTGGAGGCTGCTACAACAATAACTGCCCAGGAAGTGTCGGCGACCCTCTCAGTACATGACGAGCCTATTGTCGGCCTTACTCCTACGCAAGATGAACCGATTCCCGTCTCTCGCCCTGTGATGGAAAGGGGGTCCGGGAGTACATCAGCAGAGTTCTCCCCAGCTGATGATATCATGGAGAGCTAGCACGTCAAATGATGCAGCAATTTTTTTCTTCCATGCGATCTTGCATTGACCTCATCCTTTCTGGGGGTAGCTCTTTCGCGTTTGCCCGAATAATTTTCGAAAATCAGATCGAGAACATTAGTCATACTGGGGGTCCCTCACAGGCTAGGGCATGCCTGATGCTAGTGGAGCAGCTGGGAAGCGATCTGAAAGAGCTCAAGTCCCTGAAAAATGCTGACTCACTAGATGAGGCTCGGACAACCTTGAATAAGCTTCTTGCCGCTCAGGAACATGAGCGAAAGGAGATGGAGGAACAAATATCTGAAGAGACCCGCCATCTCTAGCATTTCCAGGCTAACCACCAAAAGCTGATTGGTGATTCAAGGGAATCTGAAATCGTCATGCAGAGCGCAGAGCAGGTTATTGCCACGGCTCGAGCTATCATAGCCAAGGCAGAAGCCTTGATTGAAGTAAATGAGCAGAAGCTTGCCGCTGCTAGGAAGAAGCTGGAGGAGCTGGAGACTGCCAAGATACAGACTGAGGAGAACCTTTCTGCTCATTCTTCCAGACTGGAGTCTCTTCAAGCACAGCTAGCCGCGAAGAAATTTTTGTCCGAGGAGGAGCTGCGGGTCCAAGCTCTTATGGAGGCTGAGAAAGCGCGTCAGCACGAGATGTATCGTCTCCGAGAACAAATCCGTTCTTTGGCGAATCAAGATTATTAGCCTCCTTCCTTTTTTTTTCTGCTTGTAAAAAAGAACACTCTATTCGTTGAGAGCGTTTGTATTACTTTTATCATTTTTGGATCAAATAATAAAAGTCTTCAGAATTTTGCTCCATCTTCATTGTTTCACTGTAGATGAATTCAATTTCCTAACCGTAGTCTTTGATTGTAATCCTTGACTGGCCATGAATAATAAACTCAGGTTGAACTGAGTTCTTGGGTGAAACGCGGCTCAATTTATAGTGGAGACGCGGTCCTGGGAAACGCGACTCTGACCGTTCAAGCTTGCGCGAAAGACGCGACTTTGATTATGGAAGGACGCTATCTTATGCTCCTCAAAACTGACGCATGGTCTCAGCCAGTTAATGAGGACGGGGCATTGGCTCAGTAGAGGCGTGGCTCTGGACCTTTGACATGGTGCAAACTCAAATTGTATTGAGTTTATGATAGGAACACAATTGTCGTTTCGTAATGTAGACGCAGCTCTAGAATCCCTGTGAATGACATAGGCCTTCTCTGTTGTGGACACAAGTTTCAGGATGCAGCTTTCAAATTTTATGTGACTTCAAAGCGCGACCTCGAAATAGGTCCCTTTTGCTGAGGGGACGCGGCTCTGAACCGCTCCGAGAGATGCGGTCGCGGCTCTCTTAACAGGAATAAGAAGGACGCCATCTTCGAGTTCACAAAGGGACGCAAGTTTCAGGACGCAGCTTTCAAATTTTATGTGACTTCAAAGCGCGACCTCGAAATAGGTCCCTTTTGCTGAGAGGACGCGGCTCTGAACCGCTCCGAGAGATGCGGTCGCGGCTTTCTTAACAGGAATGAGAAGGACGCCGCCTTCAAATTCACAAAGGGACGTAAGTTTCAGGACGCGGCTCTTGGGCCTGCGTTTGGTGCAACTTCTCAGGCGTTACATGTAGCATGTCTTAAAGATCTTGTTAGATCTTTAAATGTCAAATCGGCATTGACGATTGGGGACTCATGTTCTTCGATGTTTTCTGAAGCGGCAGTCCACGCGTCAGCCCTTCATTGGGCTTAAACATTAATGTCTTTAAATGTCAAGTCGGCGTTGACGGTTGGAGGCTCGCGTCCTTGCTGCTTCCCGAAGCGACGATCCACGCGTCAGCCCTTCATTGGGCCTTGACATTCATGCGGGAATTAAGGCCTGATTGAGCCTAAACCTGCACAAAAAATACGAGATTATAGAACTTAAGAAAGAATATGTGCAAGTGCTCAATTCTTCCGCTATAGCAAGTGGCTATGCGGGTCGTGATCCACAAGGAGGGTTTGTGATGGAAGCTTTTTACGGTTCTATTGAAATCGTTATCAAAACCAACGAGAGTTCTTCTCTGTTTTTAAAGTTAAGAAAAAGAAAAAGAAAGTTAATGGTTAAAGTTAAGAAGAAAGCGAGAGGTGAGAAGGTGGAAAAATTCAGAAAACGACGAAAGAAAGCGACAAGGAAATGAAAAGGATGATTTAGAAGAGGTATTGTGTTTGTGATTTAATTTACAGAAATAAAAGAAAAGAAATAAAAACAATTGCTTACCTTCTCTTCGTCAAAAGCTTACCTTGAGTCTGCAGCGACGATTTTACCTTGAAGTGGAGGCATTCAGCGCATAGCCCATAAGATTTGAGTGTTGGTCTTCATCCACATTACATCATCAAGACTACTTCAAGAATGAAATGATACAGAGAGAGACTCTACTCCATCGTCATGAGCTATCGATGGCACTCGCAATGGCAAGGCTCTTTCGATGCTTCTAGACTCACTTGGAAGACAGTTGCACCAAAAAGAAAGGTAAAATAGAAAAGAAGAAGAAGAAGACTGAAAAGAAGCACATATAAAAAGAACATTGATTCGATTTCATTACAATCAAAGAAAAGAAACAAGTCTTACACCGGTGTCACTCCAGCTCAAGCTTCAGTCTTGTTCTTCGATGAAAGTTGATCTCCTCTGAATTACATAAATGAAAACTAAAATTACATAAAAAGAAAGACTAAAAACCTAAACTAAGAAATGAAAACTAAGCTAAATCCTCTCTTTGCCTTGGCCTCCATTTTCAGTGCACAATATGGCCTTTATAGGCAGAAAACCCAACCACCAAGATCCCGGGGAGGTCGGGGGAGCAAACGCTCCCCCTAACTCCCCAAGATTGCCGCAAAAACGCGGCTATTGCCGAGTTTTTGCGGCATTAGTGTGGCCAGGTGGCCACATCAAGAGGGGGGTGGCTCCTGGTTTGAAGTGGGGCTCGTATCTCCTGCTGGTTTTCTTGTTGCTTCTTCAACCGCTGACTGAATCGGCTTTTGATTTTCTAGCTTCGATTCCTCGATTCAAGGAGAGTTTTTCTCAACCCCTTGATATGCCAAGATATAGCCCAGATTTCTTCACTTCGAATTTATTCTGAATTAATTCAGAATAAAGTGGGCTTTTGGGCTTGTTCTTCTTTTATTCCTTTGAGCATTTGGGCCTACATTTAGCAAAGAAAAAAGACACTTATTAATATCATTTATTAGCAAACAAGTGTGGTAAAGTGACAACATAAATGCAATGTATGTGACAAATCACACCCCCACACTTATCTTTTGCTCGCCCTCGAGCAAAACATTAGACTAACTCGAATCAATTATTAGACCACTTTCGCAGGTCACTCGATTGCACTGAGCATGTGCAACAAGCCGTTAAACCTCTAGGTCACCCCTAGAGGACGAGTTTTGTCTCGTGAGGGTTTTCAGCGGATTACACCCACAAAATCCATAAAGAAAGGGAAATAAAGAGTTAGTATTTTCGAAAAGCATTTTGAAAGAGAAAAATATTTGAAATATGATTGTAAGATCTAAGCAATCTATAAGTTATAGGAAACCCGAATTTTTTATTCCTAAACTTAGTCTCTATTCAAAAATTTGTTATCAATCAAAGTAAGGAGTCAAATTGTACTTCTCATCTAGTCTATTACTTTACCCTAAGTCATATGCACCTTGTGACTGTGAAAATTTTGACTAAGGGTTCATTAACTCTAACTCTTATGCCTTACTTATTTATATATATACTTTTACTTTTTTTTTTGTGGTATTATTCCTTAGTTCTATTAGGCTCTCTAATCTGCCCATGTAACGAGCCTCTAATCGATGACTCCCAAACCAAACGGTCTTAGGGCACCAGGTGAGAAGACACCCCTAGGACTTAAGGACTCGAGCAGACAAGGCCACAAAACTAAGGATTTTATTATATGAACCTCTTTTAGGCGTGAATACTCATGCTTTATTAGGCACAGACACCCAGCTTAATCAGAGGATCTAATCATCTTTCGCATAAATACTAAGGCTTGCTTAGGCCAAAGCACCTAGCTAATCAATAATTAGACTTATTCATTTTTTTATTATATATATATATTTTTTATAAGGCATAAGAATCTTTGTTTTTGAACCCTAAGTGTGTAAGTGTATGAAGTATGCATATTTCATCAAGATAAAGATCAAGACTAAATTACTTTAACAAATTATCTTCCTAACCCTAAAAATCAAACAAATAATCTTATTTTGACCAAGTATAAGAAATCCTAATTTGGATTTTCCTATTCCTTAAAATTAACTTAATTTCTTACAAAAATAAGTCAAAATATTGTTTCTATTTTTCAGAAAGTTTTTTAAAAGTAAAGAAAAGTGTTAAAAATTTTTTTATTTTATTTTTATTTTTTTATTTTTTTAAGAAAAAGAAAAGTTATGTTAGACCCTCCCCCCACACCTATCTCATGCATTGTCCTCAATGTATGAATGAATGCATAGATGCATGAAAAAGAAGAAAGGGAAAGAAAAGGTTACCTTAAGGTGGTGGTTCCGGTGGTGGTCTGATTGGTCCACGAAACGCGGCCCAATCAACTTTTCTTGGGTCTCGGAGGAACCCACCAGCACTATCTTTAATATGACCCACTAAAAAGATAAATCCATTAAGAATTTTTATTAAAAAATTAACCCCATCTAATTTCCAAATTCCATAATTGATTTCGGAGTCAAATTTGTCAACCACCTCGTCCCAGAATGGAGTATGAAATGATAGAACAGTTGACTTGAACTCAGGAAAGACAGGAACTAATACCGACTCAGGAAGGTGACTTAAGTCAAGTAAAGGTTCGGAGTCAAAATAGGTTCAGAAATTGGGTCCAAGTCAAGAAATTGAAACTCCAGCCCACATGTATTTTCTAATAATGGAATGTGACTTAATGTGGGTGATTCCAGTTCATGAATAATAGGTGGAGGAATCAAAACTGACTCTAAAACATTACTCAAGTTTGGTAACACAACAGGAGTCAAGATTGATTCAGAAAGTTGAACTGGATCACAGATATGAGAATCTAGGTCACATATCTCATTGACTTCAATATCAAAAAATTGAGAACTTGCCAATTTGTCAATAGGATCTTCAAGAGTGTATAATTGGTCAAGTTCAATATGATCCTCACAGATGGGTGATTCAATTTCATTGTGGATTGGTACAGGATCCAATGTTGACTCGGGGAAAAGATCGAAATCAGGTGAAGATACCGGAGTCATAATCGAATCAGGAAATGGAATTGAATCACTAAGTTGGGTTCAGGATCATAATCATTTTCAAGTTCTATTTCAGAAAAAGGAAAACTAGCCAAACTATCAATATCTTTTTCAAAATTTGGAGTTTGGGTAAGTTCAAATGGTTGTTCTGAAATAGAATCTTGATTTCCAAAACAACATGACTCTTTGGCTCTAACAGAATGGTAAGTGACATCAGGACGGTGGGAACGTAGAGATTCGACCATCATATCTATGTCACGATTTCTAGCATTTTGAGCATGAGTCATGGCTTCTAGCATCTTTTCATAATTGATGGGTTCATTGTTTTGATGAAAAGATGAAGAGTTGTCTTGGAAGTGGTATTGAAATTGTGAGTCCATCAGATTTTGGGATTTGTGTTTGGACTCACGCATACTCCGTTCCATAATTGATAGTTTCCTATTTTGGATGGGTGGAATTGAGTATGAATCTTGAACATAATGTGGACTGGGTGGAGAAGGAGGGCAAGGTGATTGGAAATTATGTTCTGGGGAGGTGAGTCCCCACTGACTCGGTGAAGAGTTGAAATCATTATGGAAATTATAGTTATTAGATGGGGGTATGGGTCATATTGATTCGGATAAGACCAATCCGGCACACTAGGTTGGTTAAAGTCATGATATGACGGGTTGGTAATATCCGAAAAAGAGTTTGATGTATAATATGGATTATTATTATAGTTGAAAAATTATTATTATAGTCCATATCACACAATAGAATACAAACAAAGAAAAACAAACAAATAAACAAAGAAAAAAAATTCTAGCCTAAGTTAGGGTAGACTTAGGACCTAGACGACTCCTAACTGGTTAGACTGTCCACGGGAGGTCTAATGTAGACTTTAACCACAAGCTAATCAGCCAGGTCAGGGCAAGGTTGGTGGGAGGTTTTCCGTCAAAGACGTTCCTTAATTAAATAACCACCAACCTTCGGGCTTTCGGCCCTCAATCCCTTTCCTAGACATTGATTTTGCAGGAGTTAGATTCCAACATTTTTTCCCTTAGGATAATCTCCTAAATGAGTCCGAGATGTCCCTAGGGCCAACGTCTACTTTTTATTAAATTAGGCTTGGGTTAGTGAGTGCTTGGGAAAATGATTTGCGGGCTAAGGAAAGGGTGATAAAATCCCCACCTTATCTTATTTACGGGTATGCCCTTAAAATTGAATTGTGCAAGTGTACAAGAAATATAACTAGGAAGCACTCAAAGCATGAAAGTCAAGTAAGAGTTGATTCCTAGTCTACATGCAATGCAAAACGTACCTTGCCTCCAGCACTCTTCAACAGTAAAAGTAAATGAATTGAAAAGACACGTGCCTAGAAATGCAAATGTCTAATCAATTTTTAACGATTACAACCAATTTTTACTGTTGACTTTATTAAGCAGGTATAGGGTGAATATTACAGGGAATTAAGTAATGCAGCAGAAGTATTTTGCAGAATCAGAGACCCTGCAGAAAAATGATCAGTAGTTCACTCCTTATTGCCGCAAATTTGCGGCAAAAGCCAGGATTTTGCGGCAATTTGGAGGGATCCTGGTCTCTGCTTTCGAGAGCAGAGGCCCAGGTCCACTTATATGTCACTGCAATGCAAAGTTCCTGTTTTCTTCAACCTATAACCTGCAACAGAGAAGAAAAGTCGTTTAGTTCTAAAAGATTTGCAAGAAAAATTCAGATTTCAATAAAAAACTGTTTTACCCTCCCCAGCAACGGCGCCAAAATTTGATTGAGGCTAAACCTGCACAAAAAATACGAGATTATAGAACTTAAGAAAGAATATGTGCAAGTGCTCAATTCTTCCGCTATAGCAAGTGGCTATGCGGGTCGTGATCCACAAGGAGGGTTTGCGATGAAAGCTTTTTACGGTTCTATTGAAATCGTTATCAAAACCAACGAGAGTTCTTCTCTGTTTTTAAAGTTAAGAAAAAGAAAAAGAAAGTTAATGGTTAAAGTTAAGAAGAAAGCGAGAGGTGAGAAGGTGGAAAAATCAGAAAACGGCAAAAGAAAGCGACAAGGAAATGAAAAGGATGATTTAGAAGAGGTATTGTGTTTGTGATTTAATTTACAGAAATAAAAGAAAAGAAATAAAAACAATTGCTTACCTTCTCTTCGTCAAAAGCTTACCTTGAGTCTGCAGCGACGATTTTACCTTGAAGTGGAGGCATTCAGCGCATAGCCCATAAGATTTGAGTGTTGGTCTTCATCCACATTACATCATCAAGACTACTTCAAGAATGAAATGATACAGAGAGAGACTCTACTCCATCGTCATGAGCTATCGATGGCACTCGCAATGGCAAGGCTCTTTCGATGCTTCTAGACTCACTTGGAAGACAGTTGCACCAAAAAGAAAGGTAAAATAGAAAAGAAGAAGAAGAAGACTGAAAAGAAGCACATATAAAAGAACATTGATTCGATTTCATTACAATCAAAGAAAAGAAACAAGTCTTACACCGGTGTCACTCCAGCTCAAGCTTCAGTCTTGTTCTTCGATGAAAGTCGATCTCCTCTGAATTACATAAATGAAAACTAAAATTACATAAAAAGAAAGACTAAAAACCTAAACTAAGAAATGAAAACTAAGCTAAATCCTCTCTCTGCCTTGGCCTCCATTTTCAGTGCACAATATGGCCTTTTATAGGCAGAAAACCCAACCACCAAGATCCCGGGGAGGTCGGGGGAGCAAACGCTCCCCCTAACTCCCCAAGATTGCCGCAAAAACGCGGCTATTGCCGCGTTTTTGCGGCATTAGTGTGGCCAGGTGGCCACATCAAGAGGGGGGTGGCTCCTGGTTTGAAGTGGGGCTCGTATCTCCTGCTGGTTTTCTTGTTGCTTCTTCAACCGCTGACTGAATCGGCTTTTGATTTTCTAGCTTCGATTCCTCGATTCGAGGAGAGTTTTTCTCAACCCCTTGATATGCCAAGATATAGCCCAGATTTCTTCACTTCGAATTTATTCTGAATTAATTCAGAATAAAGTGGGCTTTTTGGGCTTGTTCTTCTTTTATTCCTTTGAGCATTTGGGCCTACATTTAGCAAAGAAAAAAGACACTTATTAATATCATTTATTAGAAAACAAGTGTGGTAAAGTGACAACATAAATGCAATGTATGTGACAAATCAAGGCCGATGGCTCTAATTAGTGTGCCATTAATTACAGGCTTTATGGGTTGCCTATAATAGGCATCGCCCCCTTATCAATCCATTACTTAAATTGTTTTCCCTCGAGAGCAGGCACTCTGAGGGACTTCATCTTCTTCCTTCAAGGACTTCATCTTCTTCCTTCAATAGGATTTGCCCCCATGGACGACGACGACCCAAAGCTTTCATGTTTTTCTTTAATCTCTCCAGAAGATTATCACTGTCAAGTGATTTCAAGATCAAAAAGCGTCTCTTTGAGTACCTTTTATGTCCGCGCCTTGATGCAGAAAGTTCAACCTTTAAAGGGTTATTCTGCGGGTAGGAATTACTTGTTCGCCATGAAATACTCAGCCTGATTGAGTTTCAGTTTTGATGTCCCTTGACGAGATTCATCTCCTTAACCTTCTCTTGAAGTCTGACTGTTGCGCCCATCATTTGGAAGTTGCACCTTTTAGACTTCCTGATGAGGTGCGAGTTGATTGAGTCTGAATTCTGACTCCAAATCCCCTGGACGCGAGTGTAATGGACTTTACACCTGGACTGCGAGCTTTACATACAGAGCTCGCGTTTGAGGCTGTTGACTTAGAAGGACTTTAACTTAAGGCTTCAGTCTTGAATGTAGCAACCCCTGTTTATTAAACAAGGATGTGGCAATTTTTGCGTCTGATTCTCTTCGCGTCTTATATTTTAGACGCAGGTTGTAAAAAAATTAGACCGCGTCCAAGTCTGTGTATCCACAACAAAATTTTGACTTGCTGCGTGGGTCATCCCCGCGTCTGAAGACCACAGTCATAGCCGCGTATGTTCTTCAATCTTTCTGTTACTGGATTCTAATCTCCTGATTTTTTACTTCTCGCAGGTAGCCTCAATCATCCTTTCACATATTCGCTGGGCCCTTGGGAGAATATATAGGCCAGCGAACTTGTTCGATGATCGACCATTAGAGGAGAAGTCATGGCCCCTGTTTGCGGGAGACGAGGATTTGACATCCGCCGAGACCTCATTGGACACAATGCACCAGTCATGCTTCTATGTTCACCATGGTCACAGTGGGTATGGCGGTGGATATGGCGGTGGGTATGGTCCTCTTGCAGGTCACTGGAAAGAGGACATCACCTATGAGATCTCAAATCCTCCCTTCACGAATCTTACCCCAGAAGTGACATCGACGAAAAGTCCATATTCATTAGATGACTTTCTGGTGGTAGAGATGTTCATCAATGAAGGATCATGGCCTACATCGGTTAGTCAGGCGGGATCAGAAGGTTCTACTACATTTTGACCTCAAGAAACACCATTGTTCTTGGTCAATGAGGGGCTTCTTCGATGTTTACGTCATGCATGGTGACGTAATCAGCCTCCGATCGTCATCACAGTGCTCAACCCTTCTTGGCGCCCTTCCAAACACCTTGTACTTGGAGTGGTGAGAAGCTTCAAGGAGTGAGTGCAACCTTTGAGAGAGAGGGACTTCTTTGTACTCCTTTATTATAACACTCAATCTTATTGTATAAGAGAGCGTCTTGTATCACTTTCATATGTTGGATATAAATAAAAGCGACACTTTTTTTTTGTTTCCTTCTATTGTCTTGAACTCCCTTTTTATATTGAAAGTCAGACGAATAGAAGTAAAAGATCTTCAGCTCGCTAAAAAGATGATAACAAACTTAACGAGTAAAAGTTTGTAGAAAAATCCAGTTTCAGGAAATTCAACTGTGCTGTCAGAGGTGTGATATTAACGTAACGGGTTGAATTAAGTCTTGTCAGAAGTGTGATGTTAACTTGACAAGGGTGTGAGTCAGAGGTGTAATATTAACTTGACTCAAGAGTGTTACAGCTTCACTTGGGAAAACTTAAAGTGTCACTGTCATAGGTGTGATGTTTAACTTGGCAGCGAGGGTAATGTTAGAGGTGTAATTTTGAACTTGGCATTGGTCATCTCGACTTTGACAAGGAAGTTCGAGGGAAAGTCATGGCCTTAAGTGTATTGTTAAGCTTAGCAATGACTTGGACGCTAGAGGTGTGGTGTTAAACTTAGCATCGTTCATTTCAGCTTCGATATGGAAGTCTGAAGGAAAATGACTGTCAGAGGTATAATATTGAACTTGGCAGCAACTTGATTACTGTTAGAAGTGTAATGTTGAACTTAACAGTAATTTGTCAGAGGTGGACAGAAATTGACTCGTGATAGGAGCAATTTGAGGACCTGCCATTCTGTGTATGAGAAGTGACAAGTAAGGTTTATACTCGATAGCGAGTATTGAAAATTTCATTACCAGAGGTATAGTGTTAACGTAGCAATGATTGTATTTTGTAGACCTACCATTCTGTGTATGAGAATTGGTAAGGGATTTTGGAGGAAAGAGTGGAACTAGCCCACTTAGGATTTTTAGCAAACCCTCAGCTATCAACGGATTTGAGGTGCCTTTATCAACTACCGTTTGAGTTGGGCTAGCCATGCTATTCCCCTCAGCATAGTGAGTTGTCAAAGGCTTATGTTGGGCTTAGAAGCCAACATTTTCCTCTGTCCTTAGCCGTTGGAGGCGTCGGACGTTACTGAAGAGAGCAATATTAAAACCCAAGTTTCGCCTTTCATTTCTTTATCAATATTTACATCATGCATCATGGTTCAGTCAGTGCTCGATTATCTTGTCACCGATCTACCGTGATGTGACCTAATAAAGGAAAGAAACTTTTTTTGGATCTGGAGATTTGATCAGAAGTGTAATTTTAACTTGATCAGCGGAAGAGTACTATTAAGGATAGTACTTTTTCAGGAATCTGCCGTTGATTGGCATCATGAGTGTATCGCCATTTGAAGTTATGAGGCGATATGCTCCATTTGAGTAGACTGACTCTACTACAAATGGTCCTTCCCATTTGGGCAGGAATTTTCCTTTTGTCTTATGTGTCATCACCATAGGTCTTCTGACGGCTAAGACGAGGTCACCTTTCTTGAAAGTTCACACTTTAACTTTCTTGTTGAAGGCTCTGGTAATCCGGGCTTGATAGAGCTCGATTTGTTGTTGGGCCTGCAGACGTTTATCATCCAAGGCCTCCAATTCTTGGAGTCGCTGTCGATGCTTCTGTTGGCCCAAGAGGTTACACTCTCCAATTGTTTTGTGTTTTGATGATGACAAACCAAATTAGAGCTATTTGGTACTAATAAGTTTGTTAAGATAAGTTTCAGGTTTGTACCATGTTTAGAGACCATTCGCTTAGCTATTGCAAGAACTTCTTAGTTCCACAAAGCAAGGAAGACAAATTGCACATCAAGGAAGGATCATAGAAGAGAAGGCACTAGCAAGGCATTGGATGGCTCAAAGACTTGAAGATAGCTCAAGAAGTCTTCATGTAATTTGTTTTTCAGTTTATAGTATGTTAAAGAATAGTGGATAGGTTTGAAGCTCTATCACACACGTTTTTGCGCACATGCTCATTCCAAAATAATTTCTTATAAATTATACAAAAATATTTTGCATACAAGTTTTTGCCTACAGATATATATTTATGTTTTATACTATTCCCTGTTCAAAAGTATTTTTGTTAAAATCAAAATCCTCTTTGTTTTCTTTCTTAAAATCGATTTTTGACCTGATCCGGTCGACCGGGACAGTCGACCGAGTCTGTGTCAGTCTGGTCCGGTCGACCGGACCAGTCGACCGCAGTCCTGGCAGAGGCACGTATCAGTGTGCACGTCTGCCAGTCGACCGGGGCGGTCGACCGAGATATTGTTTTTGCTCACAGGTTTTATCAGTCGACCGGGTCGGTCGACCGCTAGCCTATAACGGTCAAATTTTTGAACTACCGGTCGACCGGCCCAGTCGACCGATCTGACCGTTTGAACAGTAACGGGCAGATTTTTAAGAGCTGTTTATTTTTGTCTTTTGTGTTTAAAAATTCATTTAAGGATATATTTTGATCTAATTACCTCCTAAACATCAGTAATTATGTTTTATCCCTAAACCCTAGCCCTCTCCTATAAATAGGGGTGTTTGGGGAGAAATTGGTTACAACAATTATTGCTAAAAATTCAAAAGTTTAAGGCTTTCAAAGTTCTTGGTTTTTGTGCTAAATTCTCTCAATTTTCTGAAGGGTTTTCAAAAGTTTTTCTCTGATTTCAATTTCTTTTCCTTACACACAAAGAGCTTCAATTCTACTCATTATTCTCTAAGGACCTTTGTAAGGAAGAGATTTTTGAAAGAGAGAGTTTGTGGTCTTGTGACTACTCAGATATTCTTGTGATTGTAATTGAGGAGTTGGGTACTCCGGTTGTAATTGTTCTTTGTGATAGTGGAAGTAGCTAGAATCCTTCTGGGGAAGGCGGGGAGTAGAGCTGGGTGCTCGAACCTCTATAACATATCCTTGTGTTTGCGATTGGTTTACTTTCTTGCACTCTTTTACTATACTTGCTCTGATACCAATTGAAAAGTCACCTAGAGGGGGGTGAATAGGTGACAATGCTAATCACGGGGCAAATTAAAAATTTAAAGCTACAACAATCAAATTTCACAAGATGAATGCAAGCAAGTAAATATGACAATGATTATGATGAGCAAGACACATGACATGGGACATCAACAACTTCACAACCACTATCAAGGTACATGGAAGGTGGCACCGTCACCTTCGGGGATGACTCCAAAGGAACTATCATCGGTATAGGTAACATTCAAATTGGTGCATCTCCTATTATTGAGAATGTTGTTTTAGTAGATGGTTTAAAACATAATTTGCTTAGCATTAGCCAACTTTGTGATCGTGGACTTAAAGTTGTTTTTGATGATACTTCTTGCAAGATTTTTGATGTTAAATCCGATGTTTGTATTCTCACCGGTTTTTGTGATAATAATGTTTATATTATTGACATGCTTAATTTAGATTGTTCTACTAAATGCTTAAATGCTTTTGATGAAAATTCTTGGCTTTGGCATAGAAGATTAGGACATGCATCTTTTGACCATATCTCTAGGATTAATTCAAAGGAATTGGTGAAGGGTATACCTTGCTTGAATTTTGAGAAAGACCGCATTTGTAGTGCGTGCCAACTTGGGAAACAAACCAAGTCTTCCTTTAAACCAATCAAGGATATCATGTCAACTAGGCCTTTAGAATTAATTCATATGGATCTTTTTGGACCAACTAAAACTAAGAGTTTAAATGGAAGTAGATTTGCATTTGTTTTAGTTGATGATTTCTCCCGTTTTACTTGGATTTTCTTTTTGCAAAATAAAGATTAAACTTTTCTCACTTTAAGATTTTTCGAAAAAGAGTTGAAAAAGAAAAAGGTTTTCCGATTTTGAGAATAAGGAGTGATAGAGGTGGTGAGTTTGTTAACCAACTCTTCATGACTTATTGTGATGAAAAGGGAATTAAGCATGAAATGTCTTGTCCTAGAACTCCACAACAAAATAGAGTTGTAGAAAGGAAAAATAGGACACTTCAAGAGATGGCTAGGACAATGATAAGTGAATATGACCTCCCTCAATATTTATGGGCTGAGGCCGTAAACACCGCATGCTATATATCGAATCGTATTTATTTATGCAAAAATTCTTCAAAAACTTCTTTTGAAATGTATCATTCTAGAAAACCAAATATTGCATATTTTAAAGTTTTTGGATGCAAGTGTTTTGTTTTGAATACTAAGGATAATTTGGGTAAATTTGATGCTAAGGCTTATGAGGCTATCTTTGTTGGATATTCCTCTACTAGCAAAACATATAGAGTTTTCATTAGATCTTCTCAAACCATTGAAGAATCCATGCATGTTAAATTTGAAGAATCTAATGTGGTTGTTGAGAATGTTGTAGAGTTTGAACCATTAGGTGAAGACATGGAGAGACTATCCTTGAAGGACTCACCCGCTCAAGAAGAAAAGCTAGATCCTATTGGTGAAGTTCAAGAGGATAAGAAGGAAAGCACTCAACCGCTTCCTAAAGCTTGGAGATACGCTACAAATCATCCTAAGGAGCTCATCTTGGGTGATGCATCTAAAGGAGTCACAACGCGCTCCAAACTCCATGACCTATGTGGTAACTTTGCTTTCATTTCTCATTTTGAACCCAAGGGCATTCTCGAAGCCGAGACGGACCCATATTGGTTGCTTGCCATGCAAGAGTAACTCAATCAATTTGAGCGCAACCAAGTTTGGCACCTTGTTCCTAAGCCCCACGATAGACCAATAATTGGTACTAAGTGGATCTTTAGAAACAAGATGGATGAGTCCGAAAATGTCATTAGGAGTAAAGCTAGGTTAGTGGCCCAAGGTTACACTCAAGTTGAGGGAATTGACTTTGAGGAGACCTTTGCACCCGTTGCACGGCTTGAAGCCATACGGATGACACTAGCTTTTGCATGTTTTAAAAATTTTAAACTTTTTCAAATGGATGTAAAAAGTGCATTTTTAAATGGTTTTATTAATGAAGAAGTTTATGTTTCTCAACCTCCCGGTTTTGTTGATCATGTTCATCCCGATTTTGTTTTTAAACTTGATAAAGCTTTGTATGGATTGAAACAAGCTCCAAGAGCTTGGTATGAAAGGCTTTCTAGTTTTCTCATTTCAAATGATTTTATTAAAGGCAAAGTAGACACAACTCTTTTTACTAAGCATGTTGATAATGATATTTTAATTGTGCAAATTTATGTTGATGATATAATTTTTGGATCCACTAATGAGCTTTTATGCAAGGATTTTGAGAAGGTCATGCAACTTGAATTTGAAATGTCTTCAATGGGTGAGCTCAATTTCTTCCTTGGACTCCAAATCAAGCAATTGCAAGACGGAACCTTCATTAACCAAGCCAAGTACGCAAAGGAGCTAGTAAAGAAGTTTGGGCTTGAAGGATCAAAGGCTTGCAACACTCCAATGGCAACTACAACCAAGCTTGATAAGGATGAACAAGGTAAAAATGTTGATATTAAATTATATAGAAGCATGATAGGAAGTCTTTTATATTTGACGGCAAGTAGGCCGGATATCATGTTTAGTGTGTGTCTTTGTGCTAGATTTCAATCGTGTCCTAAAGAGTCTCATCTTATTGCGGTAAAACGCATTATTCGTTATATTAAGGGCACTATTGGAATGGGTCTTTGGTATCCGAAAACTAGAGATTTTTCAATGACTAGCTATTCGGATGCCGACTATGCGGGTTGTAGAGTAGATAGAAAGAGTACTAGTGGGACATGTCAATTTCTTGGTAATTGTCTTGTTTCATGGTCCTCTAGGAAGCAAAATTCCGTAGCTCTCTCAACCGCCGAGGCGGAGTATGTTGCCGCGGGGGCTTGTTGTGCATAAGTCCTTTGGATGAAACATACTCTCCTTGATTTTGATTTGCACTTTGATCATATAAAAATATTTTGTGATAATACTAGTACTATACACATGACCAAAAATGCAAATCAACATAGTAAGACCAAGCACATTGAGATTAGATATCACTTTCTTAGAGATCATTTTGAGAAAGGTGATATAGATATTGATTATGTTTTCACAGATTTACAACTAGCCGATATTTTCACTAAACCCCTTGATTTTGCTAGATTTTCGTTTATTTGTGGAGAACTTAATGTTTGTATTATTGAATAGACATGTTTTTCATAACCCTTTTTGATGTATGACAAAAAGGGGAAGAATAAGTTTACATGACAAAAATAAGTTCATTTGGTCTTGGTTCCATATGAATTTATATGCTTTAATTTTAAAGATTTGTTTTATGAGTTTTATGTTTATGTATGTATGAGTTTTTGAATTCATGTATTTTGAGAATTCTTGTGTTTTAGTTGTTTTGGTATTTTTGGTATCAAGAGCAATTTTTGTGTTTTATATTAGTTTCAATAATTGGTGCATCATTTCAATTATTGATATCCAGAGCATATTCTTGTGTTTTATGTATAGCATAATTTGAGGGGGAGTTTTCTCCTCCCTATATTTTTGTTAATAGCCTATTTGTTTTGTCATCATCAAAAAGGGGGAGATTGTTGGCCCAAGAGGTTACACTCTCCAATTGTTTTGTGTTTTGATGATGACAAACCAAATTAGAGCTATTTGGTACTAATAAGTTTGTTAAGATAAGTTTCAGGTTTGTACCATGTTTAGAGACCATTCGCTTAGCTATTGCAAGAACTTCTTAGTTCCACAAAGCAAGGAAGGCAAATTGCACATCAAGGAAGGATCATAGAAGAGAAGGCACTAGCAAGGCATTGGATGGCTCAAAGACTTGAAGATAGCTCAAGAAGTCTTCATGTAATTTGTTTTTCAGTTTATAGTATGTTAAAGAATAGTGGATAGGTTTGAAGCTCTATCACACACGTTTTTGCGCACATGCTCATTCCAAAATAATTTCTTATAAATTATACAAAAATATTTTGCATACAAGTTTTTGCCTACAGATATATATTTATGTTTTATACTATTCCCTGTTCAAAAGTATTTTTGTTAAAATCAAAATCCTCTTTGTTTTCTTTCTTAAAATCGATTTTTGACCTGATCCGGTCGACCGGGACAGTCGACCGAGTCTGTGTCAGTCTGGTCCGGTCGACCGGACCAGTCGACCGCAGTCCTGGCAGAGGCACGTATCAGTGTGCACGTCTGCCAGTCGACCGGGGCGGTCGACCGAGATATTGTTTTTGCTCACAGGTTTTATCAGTCGACCGGGTCGGTCGACCGCTAGCCTATAACGGTCAAATTTTTGAACTACCGGTCGACCGACCCAGTCGACCGATCTGACCGTTTGAACAGTAACGGGCAGATTTTTAAGAGCTGTTTATTTTTGTCTTTTGTGTTTAAAAATTCGTTTAAGGATATATTTTGATCTAATTACCTCCTAAACATCAGTAATTATGTTTTATCCCTAAACCCTAGCCCTCTCCTATAAATAGGGGTGTTTGGGGAGAAATTGGTTACAACAATTATTGCTAAAAATTCAAAAGTTTAAGGCTTTCAAAGTTCTTGGTTTTTGTGCTAAATTCTCTCAATTTTCTGAAGGGTTTTCAAAAGTTTTTCTCTGATTGCAATTTCTTTTCCTTACACACAAAAGAGCTTCAATTCTACTCATTATTCTCTAAGGACCTTTGTAAGGGAAGAGATTTTTGAAAGAGAGAGTTTGTGGTCTTGTGACTACTCAGATATTCTTGTGATTGTAATTGAGGAGTTGGGTACTCCGGTTGTAATTGTTCTTTGTGATAGTGGAAGTAGCTAGAATCCTTCTGGGAAGGCGGGGAGTAGAGCTGGGTGCTCGAACCTCGATAACATATCCTTGTGTTTGTGATTGGTTTACTTTCTTGCACTCTTTTACTATACTTGCTCTTATTCTTACTCATCATAATCATTGTCATATTTACTTGCTTGTATTCATCTTGTGAAATTTGATTGTTGTAACTTTAAATTTTTAATTTGCCCCGTGATTAGCATTGTCACCTATTCACCCCCCCTCTAGGTGACTTTTCAGCTTCTCCTTCTTTGTCATCTCCGCTGTCAAGGCGACGCGTAGAGATGGGATTTGGATTTCCAGTGGAAGCACGGCTTCACACCCATATACCAAAGAAAATGGTGTAGCTTTAGTTGGGGTTCGAACAGTCGTGCGATAGGCCCATAAGCATTCACCTAGCTTGTTGTCCCAGTCACGCTGACTTTTGGAGACAAATTTCTTGAGAAGCTTGCCAATGGTCTTGTTGAAAGCTTCTGCGAGACCATTAGTGGCAGGGTAGTATGCCGTTAAGGACACACTCTGGATTCTGAACTTAGCGCAGAACCTTTGGAAAGCCTGACTGACGAACTGGGGTCCATTGTCATGGATGATTCGCCGAGGTACACCAAAACGGTAAATGACGTGATGTTTAACGAACTTGATCACATCAGATGACTTTACCTCCTTCAAAAGAATGGCCTCAGACCATTTGGAGAAGTAATCGGTTATGGCTAAAATAAACCGATATCCTTTTGATGATGGTGGGCTGATAGGGCCAACTACATCCATCCCCCACATCTCAAATGGCCAGGTAGAGGTCGTAGAGTGAAGGTACCCTGGTGCTTGATGGATGAAATCACCATGCACTTGGCAGGCGTGTCATCTTTTGGCATAGGTGATGGCGTCAGCGATCATCTTAGGCCAATAATATCCCAACCTTTGGAGTCGACTTGCAAGTTTTGGGCCAGGTTGATGGGCTCCACACATGCCGTCATGGGCTTCTTTCAATACCTCCTGTGCTTCTTTTTGCGATAAGCAGCGAAGCAAGATCCCATCATGCGATCGACGATACAATGTTCGTGTGATCCTATTATAGTAGAATTTGGGAGCTTTCCTTCTAATAGCAGCTGCTTCTTTGGTGTCCTCAGGCAGGATGCCGTACAAGACATAATCAATGTAAGGGAATCGCCAGTCTCTAGGCTCTGGGCCGGTTGACAACTCGAGAGCTTCTTTGACTTGACGATCTCTTGTTGGCTTCTGGTGATCCTCAGGAGCAATTCTCGGGCAACACAGGTCGAGGCTGTGGATAAATATTTTCTCTACCGTTCCAGCTGGAAGAGCTAAGGAGGCAGCGAGGGACGCCAGTGCATCTGCATGCGCATTTTGCTTGCGTGGTACATGGTCAATGTAGAAGTTTGTAAACCTCTCGGCCATGTGGACAGTTGCATTGTAATAGGGTACTAGATCTTCATGTCTGATTTCGTACTCCCCGCGAACTTGGCTGACGATAAGTTTAGAGTCACCATATGCCTCGAGATTTTTGACGCCAATTTCATTGGCGAGTTGCATCCCAATCAAGAGGGCATTGTACTCCGCTACATTGTTGGAACAAGGCTCGGTTAATGAGATGGCTCGAGGAATAACATAGTTCTGTGGGGATACAAGTACTACCCCTACTCCCGCTACTATATGTCCTTTTGGGCTTGTTCTCGATGCACCGTCAAAGAAAAGTTACCACACTTGCCTTTCGAAAGATGTCTGGGTCAAGCAGACTTCAATAACCTCATCTAGGAGATTCTCGTAAAGTTTGGCTGCCCTCGGATCTAGATGCTCGCCAGAAAATCTGCCACCGCTTGTCCCTTCACAGCTTTTTGTGGTAAAAAGTGCATTTCATATTGGGATAGCAATATGGCCTATTTTGCCACCCGACCGTTTAACGATGACGGCTTTGTCATGAGTAACCTCAAGGGGTTGACTTTTGATATGACGTTTATAGTTTGGCCTACCAAATAGTGTCGTATTTTCTGAACAGCGAACACCAATACCAAACATTCTTTCTCGATCGGGTTGTATTGATGTTCGGCCCCGATCATTGTTCTACTCAAATAGTAGATCGCTTGCTCTCGTCCTTGATCATTGTTTTGAGCTAGTAAAGCTCCTAAAGAATGATCCATTGCTCGGACGTATATCAGGAAAGATTTTCCAGACACCAGAGCTGCAAGGACTGGCGGTTGTGTGAGGTACTGTTTAATTTCCTCAAATGCTTGCTGGCAAGCGTTGTCCCAAATGAACGAAACACCCTTCTTCATTAATTTGGTAAAGGGTTGGCATCGTATGGAGAGATTTGAGATAAACCTTCGGATGTAAGCCAATCGTCCTTGCAATCCCCTGAGCTCTTTGAGGTTTCTCGGAGGTTGAATCTCCTGGATAGCGCGAACCTTTTCCGGGTCCAAATGAATCCTTGTGGAGGTTACGACAAATCCTAGGAATTTTTCACTGGCCACCCCAAGGAAGGATTTGGCTGGGTTCATCTTCAATTGATGGGCCCGCATGATGTCGAAAACCACCTTTAAATCAGCTATATGATGACCTTTAGCGCGGCTTTTTACTGCGATGTCGTCAACATAGCATTCCACCGTTTTGCGCATGTGTTCGTGAAAAATGGCATTCATGGCCCTTTGATATGTCGCCCCTGCATTTTTAGTCCGAAGGGCATGACAGTGTAGCAGTATACCTCCAGTGGTGTCCTGAAAGAGGTATGTTTTTCGTCGTCAGGATACATTTTGATTTGATTATACCCTGAAAACCCATCCATGAAGGACATTCGCTCGAATCCACATGTATTTTGTCAATCATGACATCTGTGATTGGCAGTGGGAATTCGTCCTTGGGGCAGGCCTCGTTTAGATCACAGAAATCAATGCAGATCCGGATCTTTCTGTTCTTTTTAGCAATGTGGACGATGTTGGCTACCCAATCAGGATGTTGTTCTTCCCTAATGAAACCAGAGTCTATAAGCTTTCTGACTTCTTATTGAATTGCCTCCATTACTTCTGGACGGAACCGTCGCTATTGTTGTTTGATCGGCTTTACGTCCGTATTAATGTTGAGGCGATGCATAGCCACTCGAGGATTAAGTCTAGGCATGTCCTCATAATTCTAGGCAAAGACATCTATGTATTCTTGTATAAGAGATATTAGATCCTCTTTCTCAGAAGGTGACAGGCCTTCGCTTATAAAGATGGGCTTAGGATTAGCCTCATCTCCCAGATTGATCTGAACAACCTTATCTTCTGTGGGTTGCTCGCGCTGTTCAAAGCGAGTATCCCAAAGAGCATTTAAGTGCTTGATCCAAGGATCTGTATCGGATTGGATCATTTCTTCATCTCCATCTTCCAGGTGGCTTGTTGAAACCATATTTACTGAAAGTTCTTCGAAGATGTTGCCGACACTAATATCTGACTCCCACGATGATGTGCCCGATGAATTATTGTGGTATAATGACTCTTCAGAGTCAGAGGCTGATGGAATTGGGGTTGACACATAGCCCAACCACCTGCGAGTCTGATGATAATAATCAGGGGTTTTTCCTTTTGGCACAAAAGATCGGAGTAGTGTTCTCCTTCCTTTGAAGAAATTCAACCCTAGACCGTTTGTCAGATCATACCCCGTGCTTCCTATCATTCTGAGTGCATTTGCCTCATAATGACCGAACTGAGGGGGTTCCTCCTCGCCTTCTGATTCTTCAAGGGGCATTGATTCGGACTTAATCCGCCCGAAAAGAATTGGTTTTTGGCCTTTCTGTCTTGCTGGAACCATGAATACTGATTCCTGCACATCACCGGCGTCTTGGTACGTTTCGAAGGACGACTTCACTGGTACATACAATGATGTCAAAGCATCTATTGCTGACCAGAGGTCTGTTGGCCCAAAGGCCTATCACCCTAGTTTTGATGATGATCAACTCATGAAGTTATGTTTACTAATGATCTTGTGTTTAATTAGTGACAGATTCATTATCAAGATCTTAGTAGGTGCATAGCTCAACAAAGGATAAAATGTCAAGATTTGGAGCTAGCACGGTGTGATCCAAGGAGCTTTTGGATCTAGCTTGGACCAAGTCAAGAAGATGAGAAGCCTTCAAGTGAAGACTTCAAGAAGATGAAGACTTGTGTCTAGGTATAAGATTTTGTTTTTATTTTAGTTAAAAATGTAAAGAATAGATAGTTGGTGGATTGCTCAAGTATATATACACACACACTCTTGATTTAATTGTCTTTTCATAAATGAATTTTCAGTTTAGAAAAGACTTTCATTTTGGAAAAACATAGTTTTGGTTTTCGGTATTCAAAGTTATATGTTTCAACCAAAATCTTATTTAGAGCTTAATGTCAAAAACATAGATATTTTATCTTGATTGTGTAGTGGATCATATCCATACACACTATGCTTAAAAAGTATATCTTGTTTTTGTATTTGATGAAGATTTGGAAAAACAAAGTTTAGAAAACATGTTTCGGAAAATACAGTTTTTATCATAAGCCAAATATTTCCAAGTTACAAAAATAGTCCAATCTTTTATAGCATGCCTTGATTTTGTGCAAGCATGTTTGTATATCAAAGTATATTGGTTAAACTATTTTTGTAGATTTCTAAGTATTTTATGGGATTTTATTTGAGCCAAAAAGACCACGTTTTAAATCCCAGAAAACTGTTTTCAGGCTTCAGCTAGTCGACTTGCCTACCTTTATAGTCGACTAATACTGAAGTCGGCCGACCGGACCGGTCGACCGACGTGCACAAACGTGCACGCCTTTGTGTACTGGAGGACGGCCGACCGTGCCGGTCGACCGCTCTAGAGAGCAGAGCTCTCTGGAAAGTTCGGCCGACCGTACGGGTCGACCGACAGAGAGTTAGACTCTCAGCTCCAGTGGGTCGGTCGACCCAGGCGGTCGACCGTGGCTCCAGCGGTCTGATTTCTGACCGTTGGCGGTCGACCGCACTGGTCGACCGGCAGTTCTGACAAAGCCCCAACGGCTAGTTTTTGACAGCCTATATATTTGGGGGTTTGTGGACTGTTTTTAACAAGATTTGGAGAAGTTTTTAGAACCAGTTTTTCCCACTCTTTTCAGAGGTTTTTCTCCACAAAATTTAGAGCCAATACTTTCAATTAAAAGGAGAGTTTTTATCAAGAGTGTTTTAAGTGATTCTTTGAGTTTTCCTCCACCACTCTCATCCTTGATTTTCTCACACCACACTTGAGCTATCCATTGATTATTCATCCTATAGGTGTATTGTAGTGAGATTGTTTTTAGGTGATCGAAGTGTTGTGATCACCAAAGACTTCTTCTTTGTACTTTGAGGAGGCGGACGTGTGTGTCCGCGTTGTTTTGAGTTCGGGTGCGGACTCGGTGGTTTGAGGTGCGGCCTCGGGGAGCTAGTGAGCTTGCGTATGTATGGGACTAGGGAGTCCGAGGGCTTGTAGGTGTTGCGGCACCGAGGAGAGATCCATTGGGATCTTGCATAGTGGAAATCCTTCGTGTGTCGAAGGCGGGGATGTAGAGCAAGTGTGCTCGAACCTCGAAACAAACCCTTTGTGTTTGCGATTGCTCACTCCTCTCTCTCTCTCTCTCTCTCTTTGTCTCTTGTTTATATCTTGCATACTTTTATTGTCTATCTTTATATGCTTGATATATTCATTTGTGCTCATTGATATACTTGCTTGGGTTTGTTGACTAACACTTGTATTTAACCAAGAGAGCCAACGCGGCACCTCAACCCATTCAAGGGGAATCTAGAGGAGTTTGTCCAGAGCCCTTCACGGGGAATTCGGCAACACTCTTTGGTTATACGTGGTGTTTAGTGTAAAAGTTTTTATTGGGTCATAATTGCATTTAGCTTCCGCATTATTTGCATCATTCAACATTAAGTGACCATTAGATTAGCCATCACCTAGTCACCCCCCCTCTAGGTGAACCCTTCAATTGGTATCAGAGCTTGGTACTCTGATTTGGTCTAACAACCTAGAGTAAAAGATCCTCATTTTTAGGCTAATCACAATATTTTTGTACACACACCATGGACTTCATGTCACCACCCATGTTTAACATTGTTAACATCCATATATGGAAGGTGAAAATGTCCTTATACCTCAAAGCCCTAGGTTATCATGTTTATCTTGCCACTACTAATAATGCATATTGTTTAAATGGTAAGAATTTTGAGGCTAATGCAAAAGCTCTTCATGCTTTAAAGTCAACCCTAGATGATGTCTATTTATCTAGAGTTTCTAACATTGATTTGGCTTTTGTAGTGTGGAACACCCTCCTCTCCCTTGGCGAAAAAGAACAATATTATGCCGGGAGCGATTCGGACGTTGGAAGCGACATCTCCAATGTGTGCTACATGGTCCAAGGGGATAACCCCCTTGAGGTAACTACCGAATCCGAGGATGAGGATGTAGACATGTCATATGATGAGCTATCTACTTTTTGTCATCTATTGCTAGAAAAATATGACATGATTAAAAAGGAAAATAAAAATTTGAAAAAGAACATTGATTGCATGCATATAGAACATGATTCATTTAGGAATAATATTGCATGCTTAGAAAAAGAAAATAACGATTTGAAAAATGAGAATGTTTCCTTGCTTGCAAAATTGAATGATTTATGTGAAGGAAACACTATTTTGAAAAATAAAGTTGATTTGGTGGAAAAACAAAAAGAAATTGTTTTGCAAGAAAACACTTCTTTAAAGAAGAAAATTTTTGAAAAAGAAAAGGAAAAAGAAAAAGTTTCTAAAAAGAAGAAAAATGATTTTATTTCTCACTACTCTTTACATGCTACCATTGATGATAGTGAGATTAAGAATTTGAAAAATAAAATAGATAGTTTGAGTTCAACTTTGAACTCGTGTGCATTTAATCATACTAGGTTGGAGTCCTTGTTTGCAAAGAAACAAACTCCTCATGTTCATGCACATCACTCTCATCATGCATTTGCTTATGTTGCACGCCACGATCACAATCACACTCATAAGCATACTAAGGTGTACACATGTACACATTGTGGCCGCAAAGGCCATTTAGCAAAGTTTTATTTTGATAGATTACATCATATTAATTTTGCTATGAATAAAAATTTTTGGGTTCCTTACAAAGCTAACCCCAAGGACCCAAAAGAATATGGGTACCAAAACCCCCACCCCATCTTTTTGATGTAGGTGAGGGATCTCTCAAGACGTGAGAGATTTGGTACCTTGATGGTGGATGCACTTGGACTTGATGGACACATATATGGATGCATCGCTATCAAGGAGGTTTTGGTGGGATAACCACCATGTTTGGAGCTTTGGAGTTGGTAACAATCTCTAAACTCTTACTTTTTATTTACATGCTTATTCATATATCATATTCATAGCATGTTCATGTTTTATGATTTATTGTGCTTCATGTGGTATGAACTAGTTTAAATGTAGATTTTATCAAAACTTGTATTATACATGTACAAATAGTGAGTTACACGTGACTTATATATGTTTGCACTTCATGCTCATTTGTACCCACTATAGGCACATGTATAGACTAGTTTTGATGATTCTCATTTATACATGCTTTGTCAATTTTTATGCTTTACTTCATGTATATGTATTTTTATTCAAATCTAATAAATATACATGTATACCCGTGAGTCTCTTGCCTTCATGCAAATACATTTGATAGACTCTTTTATGTTTGGGATATATATGTGTATTGTTAGGATTGGATAAATCATACATATGCCTAGAAGTTTATTATTTTATTGAAAAATGATTTTTCATGTTTTTGTAAAAATTTGATACATGATCACTTTTGATCTTCAATGACCATTTTCATGAAAATGTTATTTACATAACCTTTTAACACTCATCTTTTACTTTTCAAGACAATTTTGAGCTTTATGGACTATGAGTGCTTGAACTTTTATGTATTTAGTATAATTCATGAAAAACATATGACTTCATATTTTTGAAGGATCTTTAACTAGTTTTTCAAAAATTATTTTAACTAGTTATTGTTCCTCATTTGGTAGTGATTTTCAATGCTAAATATTTTCAAATCTATTTTTGAAAACCCCTACCATCAATGGGAGGATGGATGGGCGATTATGCCTTGTATGCTTTATTGAAAATCTTTTACCTTGTGCATATGAAGGGTGGTAGGTTATGAGATATACACTTGATCTTATCATTATGTCAATTGGTATCATTGGATTCTTTCAATTGGTATCTAAATTGATAATTTTTGTATATACTCATATTTTGTTTTCTTATATATGTATGTATCAATGTCAATTGGTATACTCATTTCATACATATATATGATTTTCATGTGCTTAACTTTCAATTGGTTCACATTTTTAAAAGCTCAAAGTTTATGATGAAAAATAAAATTTTTTGGATCATTATGTTTACCATTGATATCAAAATGCTTCAACTTCATATTTGTTAAATTTCAATTGGTATCAATATGTTTTATAATAATGATTATTTTCAATTTGGTATCTTAAAATTTGTTTGTTTTACAAGAGCTCTGATACCTTTAAATTTTTTTTTGAAAAATTAAAAAATGTTTTGGTATGTATTTCCTATATGCAAGGAGAGCTTAACATCTCTTCTACATATAGATTCATGTTGAGTATATTATAAATTGAGGAGCTTGACAACTCTTCTTTATATGATATACGTGTGTAGGGGGAGCTTCACATCTCCTCTTATGCATTACATAATATGTGTTATGTGAGTTAGGGCTTGTCATCCCTTCTTCATGTAATGCATATGTGTAGGGAAGCTAACTTAGCGTCTTCCTCTTCATGAATGTATATCGCATATAAATCTTTATTGATTGATTTGTATTACCCCTTCTTGATCTCTTTGTTTTTGACAAAAGGGGGAGAAAATTTGTTTGATTTGATTTTACTTTGAACCCTTTGTTGATGAGTGACAAAAGGGGGGAGAAGTATTTGAGTTTATATGCATGTTTTCATGTATTTGAGTTTATATGCATGTTTTCATGTTTTCATTACTTAAGGGGGAGAAGTATTTGTCTTCCTTGTTATTTATGCATATAAGTTTTGTATGGCAAATAGGAGAAAAAGATTTTGATTTATGCTTGTTGCATGTTTTATCTCCATACTTGCATACATATTCATGTGCCTCATTGCCATATCTATTATTTATTTTGTATGCATGAGTTAAGGGGGAGCTTCTTTGAAGCTTTACTTTAATCCATGCATATATAACCTCATGAGTTTTGTCATCATAAAAAAGGGGGAGATTGTTGGCCCAAAGGACTATCACCCTAGTTTTGATGATGATCAACTCATGAAGTTATGTTTACTAATGATCTTGTATTTAATTAGTGACAGATTCATTATAAGGATCTTAGTAGGTGCATAGCTCAACAAAGGATAAAATGTCAAGATTTGGAGCTAGCACGGTGTGATCCAAGGAGCTTTTGGATCTAGCTTGGACCAAGTCAAGAAGATGAGAAGCCTTCAAGTGAAGACTTCAAGAAGATGAAGACTTGTGTCTAGGTATAAGATTTTGTTTTTGTTTTAGTTAAAAATGTAAAGGATAGATAGTTGGTGGATTGCTCAAGTATATATACACACACACTCTTGATTTAATTGTCTTTTCATAAAAGAATTTTCAGTTTAGAAAAGACTTTCATTTTGAAAAAACATAGTTTTGGTTTTTGGTATTCAAAGTTATATGTTTCAAACAAAACCTTATTTAGAGCTTAATGTCAAAAACATAGATATTTCATCTTGATTGTGTAGTGGATCATATCCATACACACTATGCTTAAAAAGTATATATTGTTTTTGTATTTGATGAAGATTTGGAAAAACAAAGTTTAGAAAACATGTTTTGGAAAATACAGTTTTTATCATGAGCCAAATATTTCCAAGTTACAAAAATAGTCCAATCTTTTATAACATGCCTTGATTTTGTGCAAGCATGTTTGTATACCAAAGTATATTGGTTAAACTATTTTTGTAGAATTTTAAGTATTTTATGGGATTTTATTTGAGCCAAAAAGACCATGTTTTAAATCCCAGAAAACTGTTTTCAGGCTTCAGCTAGTCGACTTGCCTACCTTTATAGTCGACTAATACTGAAGTCGGCCGACCGGACCGGTCGACCGACGTGCACAAACGTGCACGCCTTTGTGTACTGGAGGACGGCCGACCGTGCCGGTCGACCGCTCCAGAGAGCAGAGCTCTCTGGAAAGTTCGGCCGACCGTACGGGTCGACCGACAGAGAGTTAGACTCTCAGCTCCAGTGGGTCGGTCGACCCAGGCGGTCGACCATGGCTCCAACGGTCTGATTTCTGACCATTGGCGGTCGACCGCACCGGTCGACCGGTAGTTCTGACAAAGCCCCAACGGCTAGTTTTTGACAGCCTATATATTTGGGGGTTTGTGGACTGTTTTTAACAAGATTTGGAGGTTTTTAGAACCAGTTTTTCCCACTATTTTCAGAGGTTTTTCTCCACAAAATTTAGAGCCAATACTTCCAATTAAAAGGAGAGTTTTTATCAAGAGTGTTTTAAGTGATTCTTTGAGTTTTCCTCCACCACTCTCATCCTTGATTTTCTCACACCACACTAGAGCTATCCATTGATTATTCATCCTATAGGTGTGTTGTAGTGAGATTGTTTTTAGGTGATCAAAGTGTTGTGATCACCAAAGACTTCTTCTTTGTACTTTGAGGAGGCGGACGTGTGTGTCCGCGTTGTTTTGAGTTCGGGTGCGGACTCGGTGGTTTGAGGTGCGGCCTCGACGAGCTAGTGAGCTTGCGTGTGTACGGGACTAGGGAGTCCGAGGGCTTGTAGGTGTTGCGGCACCGAGGAGAGATCCATTAGGATCTTGCATAGTGGAAATCCTTCGTGTGTCGAAGGCGGGGATGTAGAGCAAGTGTGCTCGAACCTCGAAACAAACCCTTTTTGTTTGCGATTGCTCACTCTCTCTCTCTCTTTGTCTCTTGTTTATATCTTGCATAGTTTTATTGTCTATCTTTATATGCTTGATATATTCATTTGTGCTCATTGACATACTTGCTTGGGTTTGTTGACTAACACTTGTATTTAACCAAGAGAGCCAACGCGACACCTCAACCCATTCAAGGGGAGTCTAGAGGAGTTTGTCCAGAGCCCTTCACGGGGAATTCGGCAACACTCTTTGGTTATACGTGTTGTTTAGTGTAAAAGTTTTTATTGGGTCATAATTGCATTTAGCTTCCGCATTATTTGCATCATTCATCATTAAGTGACCATTAGATTAGCCATCACCTATTCATCCCCCTCTAGGTGAACCCTTCAATGTCATCATCCACTTCGGTACTAGTGTCGACGGTACTGAATCAGAAGCGAACACAGAGAAATAAGCCAAATCTAATTCTTCATTAATATACCATCCGCCTACATCATCGGCGGTGTTATCAACATCGAGCTTATTAGTACTCGTTACAAGTGGATCTAGTTCCCACATGCACTCTTCTTTTTTTGGCTCGGTGTCGGCTTCATTACCCGAGTCTGGCTCCTCTGGTTGCGGGATTTCATCTGTTTCCACAGAGTCCTGATACAGGAGAGAATCTGTGAAATAATTCTCGACTCCCTTGAACGGATGCCTTTCGGCAATCAACGTTCGCACCTTTCCACTCCCGTCGATGTATTTCATGATTTGGTGGAGAGTGGAGGGAATGATAGAATTACGATGAATCCATGGTCGCCCCAGCAACAGATTGTAGGAGGTGTCGGCATCGATCACGTAGCATGTCACTTCCAACTTTAGGTCCCCGATCTTGCATTTGAGCTTGATCTTCCCCATTGGATGGGTATCATTGGCATTAAATCCATAAATGGTAGTCTGGGTAGCGCTCAAACAGTGAGTAGGAACCCCTAGATGTTGCATGACCCGGCGAGGCATAATGCTCAATGCGGACCCGGGATCCACCTGAATGCGACTTACTTTAGATGAACCAATATACCCTGTGAAGTACAAGGGTCGATCATGTTTCCCTTTGACCTGCATATCATCTGCTGTGAAGGTGATGCAGGGAGCATTTTGGGAGGCATGGAGACAATCCTCTACATCTTCCTCCTGTGGCCGAATCGGCACCTGGGTCATGAACACCTCAGCATTAGTTAGGGCCTCTTGCAAAGCTTCTCTGGTTGACTTCGATAGCCTGAGGAGCTCATAGAAAGTAATTCGGGCCGGGATATTGGCCAGTTGAGTCAGGACATCAAAGCGATAAGGTGCTGTGGATCCTTCCGCGATGTCTTTTGAGAGAACTTTGGAAAACTGAAGCTCTTTCTGTCTCTCCACGGGTTGTTTTGTGGAGGGCTTGGCTGACTCTGTAGCGGGTTTTGGAGGAGTTGCCGCTATCTCGTCATACTTTTTCAGATATGACTGACCCGAACGAGTTCCTGCCACAAGTTGGTTAGGTTCTGTGGCCAGAGCTATCGTTTCCTCTTCTGAATCAGTCAGGGAGGGAACATCAGTTTCCGCTTCCCGAGAAGAAGCACATATCACATTACAGGATGAAGCTCTAGCTTTGCCTTTGGACTTTCTACTGGTCACAATGGTCCATTGTTGGCCGTCCACAAGGTCGGGATGAACCCACATGACTTCTCCCCGAGGTGTGGGAACAGGTACAAGACCCTTCTCTTGCTGGTGGTGAGGGTCTACGTTAACCATTCTTAACTCCCCCTTTGGGACAGGGACCACTCCAGAGGGTGTTGGAGGTTGTCTTCCAAACTGAGAAATGATGTCATATTGATTGTCACCTTCTTCTATTCTGGATGGAGTTTTAATACCTCTGCGTTAATCAGAGCCTAAAGGATGTCCTTGAAGACATAACAGCTCTTGGTGAGGTGTCCCAGCATCCTGTGATACAAGCAGTAGTTGGGACTATCGGTTTTACCGACTTCTTCAGGGCATCTAGCTTCAGGAAGCTTCAGTCTGTTGTTCTTGTTAAGTAACTTGAAGAGCGAGTCAACATGTTCGTCCTTGAAGGAATACTGCTTGCTGGCGTGTGGTTGGCTTGAAGAGCCACTTCCCTTGACCGATTGAGATTTGACGGGGGATTTGGTCTCTGTCGCCAGGTTATTCTTCCTTTTCGCTTGGAGGGATGTATCCGGCGCACGCCTTGTTGATCTTTAAGGTCTAGGTTTGTTTTCTTCTGCCCTGACCCGGGCGATAATTTCTTCAGCCTGTTCACCTTATTAGATCAATTGTTTCCAGGCGCGGCTTGCGGCAACTCCTATTTGGGCGAGGAGCGAAGTCTGTAGATTGTGGCGGCATGTTTCCACCAGGGTGACCTGGGTCATACCACTTGGACATCGGAGTGCTACATTCTGAAACTTTCTACAAATGATTTGACGGATTCCCCTTTCGCTGCTTGGTGGCCAAAAGAGTTGGCATGGTGACCTCTGAGTTATCTTCAAAGAAGTGCGTTATGAAGAGCTTCTCCAAATCGCCCCAATTCTTGATGGAGCCCTCTGGGAGCTTCATGAACCATTCAAAGGCAAGCCCTTTTAGGGTGCCGATGAACAAGCGTGCCAGAATGGCATCATTATCTACCATATTCCCTGTTTGAGACTTAAAGTAGTAGATATGTTGGTTCGGTGAACCTTTCCCATCAAATGCTTGGAGGGTCGGAGCCTTGAACTTGGGAGGGTATGGAACAAGGTCCCACTCGGTCGGATATGGCCGAACCACTCCTGCTTCTTGCAGGCCTTTCCAGTTGGTAAGGGCCTCAAGACGTTGCTCCAACTGATTCATTCTTCTAGAAAGAACCTTTTCTTGGCCTCGGTTGTCCTTTCCTTGCGACGAGGATTAGACGAACCAGAAGTAGGCTGCTCTTTCTCCTCTATATGTACAGAAGATGAGCTTTCTCCCTCTTTTCGTTTGCCTTTAGACTTCTTAGAAGAGGCTTTGTAGGTTGATTTCTTCTTGTCTTCAAGCAACTGTGCGAGCATCTGCTTGAGGGAGTCGATAGATTCTTGCTGAGCACGAATCATTTCGAATTGTTCCTTCTAGACCTGGGCTTGCTGCTCCAAGCGCCTAGATGTCTCCTCGGGAGTGCTTGTCATATATATAAAGGCCTCTTTCTCTGTAGAAGAGTTTGAAGCCTGTGTCTCTGCAATAGCGGAATGCGAGTCATTAATCTCAAGGCCCCGAGCCAGGGCATTGTAGTTAATCGGGGGGATCGCCCCAGTCCGGGTGCGAGTATGTCGGTACGCTCCTTCCAGTTCTGTGTCAGACTCATCATCAGAGCTGACCGCAGGTTGCTTTCCTATACTCCTGCTCGTCATGTTTGCAGTGAGCTCAGGATATTCAGCATCAGAGAAAATCCTCCTCCTGTGGGAATGATTTCTTTTAGCTGATCGGGGAATCAGGGTCAGCTGTCTGGCTAGAGACTGCTGGTTTGCACCTGGACTGCAACGGCATTCAGAGAGCATTGTGATGAGCCGTTCGCAGCAACATAACAAAGTGATTCGATTAGCACTTCTCTTCCTTGTCAAATAATCCCTTAGATCCGTGGGAGGGGGATCAAAGGGACTAGCCTTGTAATGCTGAGCGTGGGAGGCATCTTTGCTTTGCACAGCTGAGCTGCAAGGTTCTTAGATGTAGTTCTTGCATCGTGGCCTCGAAACGCGAGTCTGGTGTCTCTGCTGATAAGAGACGCAGCTTTCGCGTTGCTGATTATCGCGTCTGAACAGAGACGCTTAAGGAATGCAGGGCTGTTGGCGCCGCGCCTAGAGGCGCGTGCCTCTTGTGATTGACAAGGTGCGCGATCTTCACATTGGCATCTGGGGAATGGGGCTTCAGAAGAGCCAGCCTGGTGAACCTCACGTTTGGGCTGCCAAACGCGGACTTCACGTGTCGGATGTGGTGCAGAAGGGACGCTGGTCTGAACCTTGCGTTCTGCCTCTGTTGGACAATCAGTTGTTCCAACTTGTAGTTGACACGCACGCCTCCTCTGCCGCCGTTCAGCGTTCCGGTTGCGTCGTGGAGGTTGAAGGGAGCCCCCGGCGACCTGGTGCTGAGGAAGAGGATGGATTGGTGGGACACCAGAAAGGTTGACCACGCGGGTCTCCTGAGAGACGTTGGTGCGGGCGTTACGCCTGACGCGTTTAGCCACGACCTCCTTCACAGGAGCCGCGTCTGAGAGAATCTCAGAGCGGATTTCGGGGCAAATCCCCGTAGAGACCCTGCGGTAGGCTCGGGCCTTTGGGCTCTTAGAGCCAGGAAAGAGGAACTCTTCATACTTTGCTTGGTCAAATTCTACGACGAGTGATTCAACCGTTTCCCTTGTAGATTACGTCACCTTGCGCCACCACTTGCTCGTCAGTAACGAAAGTAGTCCCCAGTGGAGTCGCCATCACTTGTTTTGTGGGAGAAAGTTCCTTGTAAAATTTCCTTGAATCAATTGAAAGATTATAATGGATTTACACTCCGACTACAAGGGAGGGAAGATGTTAAAACTTGAATCTCCCCTTTATTTAATGCTGGGTTCTTCAGGTGGCGATGGAAAGTGAATCTTATTTTCCGTTGACCGGGTGAACGTCAAGACTTTTGGGGATCTTCTCTTTGGGTGGCAGTTGGAGTGACACAGCTCCGGTCGACCAAGAATCTCCAAGAGATTATAAGCAAGCTCAACCTGTACGCAACAAGTTGTTTGAAGAGCTAGACTCTCTTTCTCTTTTTTTTTTGGTGGAAGTCTCGGAGTTTGTATAGCTCACGAGCCAAGTTCCTCTTTTAAGAGTCTTTTTGAATCAACCGACCAACCCCTTCTCAATAGCAAGAGGGGTTATTTATAGAGGTTCCAGAGGTGAACGTGCCCCCTAAAAATGCTCCATAATGGGGGTTAACTTCCTCGTTATGTGGGCCGTGATTGACCCCATAACAAGGGCAGTTACAACTGAGATGCGGGTTTCGACCCTCGCGCCTTGGTGCTGCAGTGACGTAGAGACGTGGGTTTCGACCCTCGCGCCTTGATGTTGTAGAGACGCGGGATTCGACCCTCGTGCCTTGATGTTGTAGAGGTGCTGAGACGCGGGTTTCGACCCCGCGCCTTGGTGCTGCAGTGGGGCTGAGACGCGGGTTTCGACCCTCGCGCTTTGGTGCTGCAGTGGGGCTGAGATCAGACTGCGTTTGGAGTTCTACTTTTTGATGACTTGTCTTTAATGATTTTTAGACAGCCTACAGTAACCAAAAAGTTTTTATAGATCGAGTAGTATATGAAACAGATTAGAAAGCACAAGATGATCCCAATGCAACATAGAACAAAATTGTTAGCTGCATTAAAAGAGTAGCTAAAGATATACTTGGTGAGTCATGGGGTGGTGCTCCACTATGTAAGGATACATCATGGTGGAATGAAGAGGTAAAAGCTACCATTAAGATCAAATGAAACTTTTACAGAGATTTAAAGAAAAATTGTGATGGAGTGAGTATTTTGACAAATTGTTCAATGGTAGTTCCACTAAAGATTTGAATAATCTTACCATTCAGTGCCAAGATATGAACCTTAATTATATGCGGAGAATTAGCGAATCTGAAGTTAAAGAGGTCATGAAGAGGATGAAGTCAACGAAAATTATTGGCCCAGATGAAATTTCTATTGAGATATGAAGATGCTTAGGAGAGGTGGGCGTGAGATAGCTGACAAACCTCTTTAACAAGATCTGGCTAATTAAAAAGATAACAAATGAGTGGAGGAAGAGTACCCTAGTACTTCTCTATAAGAACAAGAGTGATATCCAGAGTTGTTCAAACTATTCTGAAATAAAACTCATATGTCACACCATGAAGGTTTAAAAAAAAGTAATTGAACTCAAGTTAAGGCAGAATGTTAAAATATTAGAGAACCAGTTTGGCTTCATGCAGGGACGATCGACAATAGAGGCTATTCATTTGCTTCGTCAACTTATAGAGCGATTTCGAGAGAGGAAGAGAAATTTGCATATGGTCTTTATTAACTTTGAAAAAGCTTATGATAAGGTGGCAAGAGAGGTATTATGGTGGACATTGACTAAAAAAAGAATCCCCATCAAATATATTGACATAATTAGGGACATGTACGATGGAGTAGTGGCAAATGTTAGAGCTTATAGAGGCATAACAAGTGATTTTTTCTATCACAATTGGATTGCATCAAGGATCTGCATTAAGTTCATTCTTCTTTGCCATAGTAATGGATGAGCTTACTTGAGCTTTTCAGGATGAGATACCGTGGTGTATGCAATTTACTGATGATATTATCCTAGTTGATGAAATAAGATCTGGGGTAAATGCAAAATTGGAGTTATAGAGGCAAACTCTAGAATCTCGATGTTTTAGATTAAGTAGGACCAAAACAAAGTATATGGAGTATAAATTCATTAAACAGAGAATCTGAGATTATAGTATTGTGACACTAAATGGTCAAGAAATACCGATAAGTAATCATTTTAAGTACTTCGGTTCTATTATCCAAAAGGATAGGGAGATCAATAGTGATCTCAACCATAGGATCAAAGCCGGCTGGTTGAAATGGAGGAGCACAATAGGAGTTTTTATATGATCGTAATATTCTGTTATGGCTGAAAAAAAAGTTTTATCGGACTGCTATTAGGCCAGCTTTGTTATATGGCACAGAATGTTGGGATATAAAGAGATATCATGCCTAGAAGATGAGTGTAGTAGATATGCGCAAGCTTCGTTGGATGTGTGGTAACACGAAAGGAGATAAGGTAAGAAATGAGAATATTCACGCTAAGATAGGCGTAGCCTCTATGGAAGAGAAGATGAGAGAAAATCGCCTATGATGGTTTGGTCATGTGGACTTAGACAGATATATGCGCTAGTCCGACGAGTAGAGCGTATGAAATTAAGGCAAGTTAAAAAGGCGCAGGGGAGACCGAAGAAAACATGGATGGTGGTAATACGACAATATATAGAGCCTAAAGGTCCTAGTGAAGGCATATTGCTCGATAGGAATGAGTGGAGAAAGCTGATCCATGTAGCCGATCCGGCATAATTCTCTTTGTTCATGTAGCCTACCCCAAACACTTGGAACAAATGGCTTAGTTATTGCTGTTGTTTGCTTCAGATCATGCTATCGAAGCTGAGTAGAGAAAGTTGAGTATGGATAAAAAGTGGTAGAGGCTGAAGAGGATTCAGGGATAACAGCAGGAATGATAAGAGGGGGCTGAGGAGCAGGAGTATGCTCCCTAGCATGCATCCTCTTTAGGAGAGTGCTATTGATATCAACAGACGCTTCGATGGACTGTTCAGCAGAAAGATCAAATTTTAGTTGTTTGAGGAGGCCGGTAATGAGCATCCCAAATGGCAAGTGTCGGTCTGGGATCAGGAGGTACTCAGAAGCCATGTAATCGATTATGAGCTTAGGAATGTTAACTCTAATGCCTTTCAGAAGGTAATAGATCAAGATGGGAGCAGAACCCCGTGCATGACTATATTCTCCTAATTTTGGTAGGAGATTATATAACACAATTTTAGTTAGGACTTGGGCGGTAAGTGTATATACTTTACCTCCTCATTCCTAACTAAACCGGAGTTGTCATCATCACGAAGCAGAAGAGATGCGTGAGGACAGATTGACGGTCAGGATATTTAAAATCATGGAGATAGCATTGTAAATATCTACACCCTCAAAGGAGAGATGTAGCAGATGGCAAATTGATCTAGAGAAATGTTAATGTCCTTACCCAGAACCCTAGATCTGATGTGATTATTTTGGAAAGTCAGATTAGAGTAAAATTTAATGCATAAGCTCAGGGTAAATGGATTCCTTAATGGTAACGAGCTATTAAGGGAATTTGTGTTCAAAATCCTTGCTAGATTCAGGTGCTCAGAATCAGCGAGCACTACAGTTCTATCAGAAATAACATGTTTATTATAAATCAATGAAAATTTATTAGAACCATTCTGAGAAACAAAAGGGATAGAGGATGGTTCAGATTGTTTACTCTTCTCAGATTGTAATACCCCGTTCCCGGAATACGTACTTAGTTGCGTGTTCAGTTTTTCAATCGTATTTTTCGGTTTACTTCCTGTATTCGACCGATTTCAGTTTTTAAAAGTCATTTTCCAATATTATATATTTTCTATGATTTTCTGGAATTTTCCTGAATTTAATTAAATATTTTCAAAACCGGTGTCGACCAGTACCGCTGATCGATTCTCGGATTTTTAAATTCACAAACAGCTAGGAATTTCTAGAAGTCCTTTAGACTTTATTTCTTAGAATCATATTTTCTATCTAAATACTTTTTCTGAGAATTTTATGAATTTATGAAAATTCCAACGGAGTCGGTAGATAACTGATTCCGGGATTTTTAGTTTTAAAACTATAAACTATTTCTTCAAACGAATTTCACCATGAGTCTTAAAATGTTATTCTTGATTTTTAGTAAAATTTTCGGGTCGTTCCGAGATACTTGAATTTCGGACGATTCCGGTATTTTCCAAAATTCCATTTTCCAATTTTCCAATAATTCCAATTTTCCACATAATCCCACTCACTTTCACCTAATCCTTTTTAAATCCCACTCATTCTCTCTCTCCCCATGGCCGGCCAAGTGGCCAAGTGAGGGACACCTCACCCTCCCCATATTTGCACAAAACCCCCTCTCAATTACACTATTTGCAACTCCTTTACAAAACCTAACACCTATATAAACAATCTCTTTACATTTCTTTTCCTTTTTCTTCATTTAACCTAAGTGTTAGCCCTCACCAAGAGATCTCTCCTCCTTCTCAACCTCAACCCTAGCTCCAAGAACCACCTCAAGGACTTCATCTCCACCTCAAGCAACCACCTTGGAGCTTGGATCGTAGCTTCCTTCGCCGTCGGAGACCACTTGGGTGATTTTCGTCGACAACGATCCTACCGAACTCGTAAAGCTCCAGAATAACCAATCCTAGTGAGTATTTTTACTCACCAAGACTCATACCATCCTTAGTATGTCCATGCTTCCATATCTTGTGCAATGGTGCCTCCAAAATTGTATTTTTAACCATCAAGAACAACCACCAAATTCTGTTCTGTAGACTGTCCCCAGACCACGATTAGTCGACTTAACCTAGGAGCTAGTCGACTAGAACCCTTAGTTGAAACTCAACCTTTTTCTGAAAACACAGTTTTAGTCGACTTGCCCAGATTATTAGTCGACTAACCTTTTCTGGAAATAAATCTCAACTCTCGGGAAATCACTGTTAGTCGACTCCTGTTTCTACCCTAGTCGACTAACCCTTCTTGAATCAGAAACCCAACTCTCTGCATCACAGACTTAGTCGACTTAAGTATCCGTTAGTCGACTTGAGTTCACTGTTAGTCGACTAACCCTTCTACCCTAGTCGACTAACTTTCCCTGAAACAGAATTCCAACTCTCTGTAACCCAGTTTTAGTCGACTAATCTAGACTGTTAGTCAACTAGAGACCACTGTTAGTCGACTAATATTTCCACCTAGTCGACTAATTCTGACTGTTTGTCTTAGTTGATTTCTTTTCTGAATTTGGATATTTCCCTTGTTACATGTGTATTATATTATGCTTGTTCATGCTCCATAACTGGTACTACATGACTTATTTCTGGATGGATGTATCTCTTGTTACTTCATGACTTGTTATTACATATTCTCGTTTCATGACATGTTAAATAGTGAATGTCACCACTCATCATGCCATCTCTTGAACCAAGCATGATGCATTCAACTTTTGTATAAAATGGACCAACTTACATTGGGTCAGGGGGAAACATGCGGATATCGATATGTGTTCGTGTTTACAGTGGCATTAGGTATATTGTACAATTATATTCCGGTCTAACCTGAGGGCCTCCAGGAGACCGAGGGGAGTGCTTGCTCCCTCTTCCTGAGTACTATCATGATAAGGGCATACATAAGTCCCTCCTGAATAGCCTAGCGGCTGGCTTCCGTCACCAAGCAACGGAACAATCCTGGACCGTTATCCCGGGCATGTACGGGGTCCACTGTAAACATAGTTCGTCGATACCCCCGCTGTTTCCAATAACAACCTTGTATTACTAGGATATGGATCTATGTGCGCTGGGACGCTGGGTCACATAGCTAGATATCACAGTAAGACAAGTAATAATAATAATAGACTTTAACTATGTATCCATTTCATCCTGATTATAGTTCTATATGCTTTCATTACTGTTGGTTTATATTCGTTATGCTGTTCCGTCCTTATTATTCATATCTCTTAGCCACTTGGCTATAACCTGTTCATTTTCGGGAGGTCCTGACTCCCTTGGATTTGTATGTTCAGGTTCCGAGGCTTGGATCGAAGTGGAGCCATCCACGGACGATCGAGCTTTCTTTAGTGAGCAGGCAGATTAGCTCCAGTCCCTGTGCCGGATCTCTCCTTTTGACTCACGGGATCTTCATCCTACTCGTGAGCCTTTTTTGTGTTTATATTGTATCTTTTACTTTTGGACTTGGTGGTGATAAAAGATACATGGAATGTGTAATATTTTATCATATCTTGTGATGACTTGTACTTGTACTTTTATGTTGGCATATGTATGGAAATCACGCTTTATCGTGCACTCTGATCCTTGTTGTACTTTTATGCTTAGCGTGTATACGTGGGGGCACCTTTTGACCTGCGTATATACGTCGCAGTGACGTCTCCGTATCCGTGGGATCGGGGCGTTACACAGATATAGCCCTTTTTGACATGGTGAAGATGATAAAAGAGGACTTGGCACGAAATATGGAAAGATTTCTAGAAAAAGCTATGAAATAAAGAAGATTTTGAGAGATAAGGGATTATCTTTGAAAAACAAAAAACTTCTTGAAATCAAGCAGATCTGAAGTTTTGAGGAGAGATCCAACCAATTTTAAGGTTCAATTTGAGATTTGAGCTGATTTGGGAGGATTAGAGGGAAGGGAAATAGGGAGGAGAAGAAGAGGGGTTCGGTGGAGATGAGAAAATAAGAGAAAGATAGAGTTTTAGGGCTTTTAAAAACTGGGCAACAGCAGCAGATCCGACTCATGGTCGACCGCCCGATCGATCAGGATCTAACCAAGAGCAACTCGATTACAGTCGATCGACCGGCTGAGGCCTAAATTTTTTTATATATTTCAGGTTCCCTCAGTCGATCGCCCGGTCGACCGGACCTATTTTAGGTCAACTCGGTCAACCAGTCAGTTGACCGAGACAACCCTAAAAAATAGTTTCTAAAAAATAGGATTTTAGGGTTTTGAAAATATTTAAGATGGATATTTTTAAACATAAAAATAGAGAAATAACACCAAATATCTTATATGCATGAAAAATATATAAGAATGATATCAAAACATTTTTTATTTTATTATTATTTTATTAACAATATATTTTTCAATAATTAAATCATATATTATGTTACTAAAAACAAGATACTGAAGCTGAATACCCTTAATGAGTTCTAAACTTCTCCTTATCATTCCTCTAGATAAGAGTTGAAATGCGAAATTGTTACCTTGATTTATTACTTAAATTTTGTTTAAATACAATACCAAATCACAAGATAGATATATAGACAATATATATACATGTATATGGAGCAAATAAATTATTCTATATACACATATACACAAAGATATCTATCAACCAAGTGAGCATGAAAAAATACTCTACACATGGGCAAGCAAATCATGGGTTTGTAAAGAACAAAAGCAATGTTAACGAACTAGCTCAAATATAGGCAAGCCATAAAAACAAAAGATAAACATGTATACACAACTAAAGCATATTACCATAAAAGAAAAACAAGCTAATCCTGCGATGTATAGTCTAATTAGAAATGAAATTTTCAAGTGGAGAAGTTACCAAAGCATAGGCAATCTCCAAAATAGGTGCTTCTTGATAGGATGCAATGTGACGATTGATCATTTGAGTTTCGATGTATCCACCACCAAGGCACCATCTCCCCCTGTGTCATGGAGGAGGAGGACATACCTATATCAATCAAATTTGGTGTGTTCTTTGGTAAATAAATATTTTTGGGTCCTATAGGGTTAGTACTTTCTCGAACCCAAACATTTTTATTTAGCATGTTTAATTTAACATAATAAAATTTGCTAAATGGCTTTTGCGGCCGCAATATGTATATGTGTACACTTATCATACATAAAAGTATGCTTATATTGATGTGTATGTGCATGTTGTGCATGCTTTTCATGGTGTGTGTTAGATGAATGAGGTATATGTTTCCTTTCAGTTTTCCCATTTGGAAATATAGAAGCAAATTTGTTCATATCAAATGCACACTTTTTCAAAGTGGTATCCAAAACATCAATACGTTTTAGGATATCTAAAAATTTATTTTGTTAAAAGCAATATTAGAGCTTTTACCCTTACAAACAAGTTTATATTTATCAAAATTCTTTTCATTTTCTCAAAAGAAATAGATAAGTCATTTTTCTCTTTAAAAATAATTTCTAGCTTATTGTTTAGAAATTCATTTTCCATTTTCAAATTTTTATTTTGTGCAAGAGAAATTTCATATCTATTTTTTAATTCTTCAAACAATTGTGCAAGTTCATCATAGTTAAATCATTATCTTCTAAAGAGGTTTCGAGATTTATCATGAAGCTTCCTTTTCGTTTGCCATGAAGCAAACGTGTGTGACATCAATTTCCTCTTTGAAATCTGTTTTCAAATCATCCAAAGTGGCTACCATTACCTTTTTCTTCTTGTGCACGTTCTTAGAGGTAGTGGCTTGAAGTGAGGGGCAATCCTCAATTAGATGCCCCGTCTTCTTGTAATGAAAGTAAGGACCCATCTCCTCCTTCTTCTTTCAAATCTCCCTTAATGTCTTCCTCTTCGGAAGTTCCTTGGCTTCCCTTTTCATAAAATATCTTGCCCACTTCTAATAAGCATGGCAAAGTCCTCATCACAGTCTTCCGATGATTCTTCTTCATCAAAGGATGATGGAGTAGCCTTGAAAGCTATCATTTTCTTCTTTGGAGTCTCCCTTTCTTCTCTCACCTTCATTTCATCTCATGGGTTTTGAGATTTCCAATAAAATCAAAGAAGTCCATCTCCTCTCTATCGTTGAGCTCCTTGAGGGTTATTTCGTGAATTCCCAAGCTTTGAGAAGAGCTCTAATAACCGTTCGAATCTTTTGGTCATTGTCAATGGTGTCACCTTAAGAAGATAATCCATTAGTAATCTTAGTGAACCGAGTAAGTATCTCATCGATACTTTCATTTTTAAGCATATAAAAATTCTCATATTGAGAACGGAGCAAGTCAACTTTGTTGGCCCAAAGGCCTTCCACCCTAGTTTGATGATGATTAACTCATGTAGTTATGTTTACTAATAATATTGTGATTTTAAGTTTCAGATCTTTAGCAAGATATTAGTGGGTGATTGCTTCAAAAAGAGGAGTTTGGAAGCCTTCACTTGGTGATTCCCGTGCCCGAGCGTCAAAGATCATATGTTGCACTTGCTCGGTGGATCACGTTTGGGATCGAGTCGGCTTGAAGATTGAAGATCATCAAGAAGACTTAGGTATCCTACTTTAGATAGTGTGTTTAGATCCATTTGTAAAGCTTAGTATAGTTGATATGCTCAAGTGCACAACACACACAAGTTTTATGTTTGGATATTGGTTTTTTGGTTTTTAGTTTAACCGATATGTGTTTTCATGAATAGTTGATCAAAACAAGTTTACATGGTTATATGTATAATAGATGTATTCTAGTTATACATGCATGCTTAAACTTCCTATACAAACTTATTTTGACTTTCCTATTCATGTATAGAAAAATCCATGTTTGATAAAATACATGTTTTGTTTTTGGTAAAAATGATAAGACACAAAAATAGTTCAAATTGCTGATAATTGAGTTGAAATTTTATCACATGTTTATGTATCAATGCAAAATGATAAAACTATTTTTGGGTATTTTTTACAAGACTTAAAAGATTTTTGAAAATATTTTAACATGTGTTTTTCTGCCCAGAACAGTGTCTGTCAGGCCAGTTCGGCCGACCGCATGGGTCGACCGAACCATAGGCCGGTCGACCCATACGGTCGACCGACGTGCACAGAACCGTGCACGTCTGGCACGCATTGGGACGGTCGGCCAGGCAGCCGACCGGACCAGAGAGCTCTGCTCTCTGTTTATTTGGGTCGACCGGGCGGTCGACCAGGTTGCCCCAACGGTCACATTTCTGACCGTTGGCGGGTCGGCCAGGCCGGCCGACCGGTAGCCTGTCAGGCTGCCAGATCAGCCTAACGGCTAGTTTCTGTTTTGGCCTATATAAACCCCAATTCTTGAGATTTTGGCCAAGGTTTTTACAAGAGAAAAATTACAGTTTCCCCAGAGTTTAAAACAAGTTTTCAAAAGTGTTTTTGGGCTTTAAACTTCCAATCTTATTTGTTTTAGGTTTTTGGAAAAAATCAAAAAAAAAGAGAATTTTGGGAGATTTGTCTTGGCTTTCATTTTCTATCTTTTACAAGAGTTTTCCCAAGTATTTTTCTTTGTTTTCCAAACACCTAGTTTTCCACACTTGAGCTATCACCTATCCTAATCTATTTAGGATCTTTGTTTGTGGAAAAAGGAAGGAGGTTTGTGTTGAGATATACAACTTGTTGTAAACCCTTGATTTCTTGAGTTGCTCCTCTTTGGTAAAGGTTGAGGTTGTTGTATTGGGTTGTTGGTTTGCTCCCTCTTTGGTAGAGGTTGAGGCTTGTGTTTGCTCCCTTAGTGAGAGGTGGAGTTTGGTTTGTAAACCTCTTCGGTAGAGGTGTTGTTGTTGTTTGGTACGGGCCTACCCTCGGTTGTGAGGCGGTGTTTGAGAGAGAAGTTCGGTACTCCCTTGTTGTAACAAATCCTCTTCGGTAGAGGTTCCCTCGGGGGGAGATAGTGGATTGGAAATCCTACACGGTGGTGT